>CAUYSK010069589.1:0-13437 GCA_963575035.1 Avahi laniger
ATCCTACTGCCTCAGCCTCCCAAGTAGCTGGGACTACAGGCATGTGCCACCATGCCCGGCTAATTTTTTCTATATATTTTTAGCTGTCCAATTAATTTCTTTCTATTTTTGGTAGAGACGGGGTCTCACTCTTGCTCAGGCTGATCTCAAACTCCTGAGCTCAAACGATTCACCCGCCTCGGCCTCCCAGAGTTCTAGAATTACAGGCGTGAGCCACCGCGCCCGGCCTGATGTCTTATTCTTCTTAGTGTCTCAAACCAGGTTCTGTTCAGATGTGTTAAAACAAGTTAGTATAAGTTTATTTTGGTGCAGAAAAATTTAAAATCTTTGTATAGTTTTTTCATAAAACACATTTTCCTTGAACTTTTTTAAGTCCCCTGGTATAATGTGTGGTATATACATGTACATAAATAAGTGATTTACTAGGCAATTGACATGTTTATCTAGCACCAACAATGAATTAAAAGTAAATTTTTTCTTCTTTCTCTCTTTTTTTCTCCCAGGAACTGTTTCTTGTGAAAAACATTGTACTTGGTGCTATAGGATAGGCAAAGTTGAATAAAATATGATGTCTTGGGTACTTATATATAAAACACAAATGTATAATTGATTGTAAGATATAGCATTTATATTTTGTGACTTAGCTCAGAACAATTTAACTTGAAATCAGGATATGGAAATTTTACTAGAACATACTAGAACACAACCTAAAAGTCAGGAATTTTAAGAAAATTTCCAGACTAAAATACGTTATATATCATTAGTGCATAGGAGTTCATATTTATATTTGGCAGAGGCCCTATTCTTCCACTTAGGGCCTACTGATTCATACTTGTCACACACTTGTAAAAAGCTTCCTTCCTTCCTTCTTTTGTCCTTTTTTCCTTTCTTTCCTTTTTTTCCCTTTCTTTTTAGTTTTCAGCATATTGGAAGAATAAAATTAAAAGTGAGAATAATGCAGTTAAATTAATACTTACATGCAAGTGGCATATAAGACCTGATCACCTGATAATGAGAGAATTGGAAAAAAAAAATCTGAAAAGCATACATAAATACCATAAAACATAGTTGCTTTGAACCATGAAATGCAGGAAAATATATACATATCTCTGATTGCAGATAGGGAGTTAATAGTTAAAATAACATGCTACCAAGTGTTGGAACTGAAATGGGAAATCTCAATATTTGACAAATTTCTTTATTAGACAATTCATTTTCTGACAAACACAGATAAGTGCAGTGTCATAATTTTGTGGGCAGACATAAGTGTGTATATTCTACTAATAAACTCAACCCTTCAATGAACTACTTCCAATGAATGGAATAGTTTATTATATACAGATATAATATATAGCACTACATTATACTTCTTCAATACATTATTTTACTGCTTTTATTTTTGTGTTTACTGTGTAAAGCTTTAAAATGATGGCTCAGTTAAGGTAATTAATGTTGAATTACAGTGGAAATCCAATTGAATTACTTGTGACATTCACATTAATACTAAATGAGTTCACTGTGATTAATGTTGTTAAATAGATACTAGATGAATTAATATTGATTAGACAATTATTTTAAAGTGTTACTGTTTATTGAAATTTATACCAACTTGTTTTTTGAGTAAACCTTTCTTTATTGGCAGGGTTCAGTGCAAATTGTGCAATCGCTCCGGGAGCCTGAATGACACGCAGTTGTGTCTTGGTTTACTTTGTTTGATTTCTTTTGTTTAAAATGACAAAACGTGAAGCTTTCTTTTACTCTACCCTCCTCAGAGGGGACTGCTTTTGGTCCCCTAATATACCAACATTTTTAATAATACTGAACCTTTCTTTTAACTTTTCCCAGATTCAGTGCCCTGAATCTTGTGTGTGATTGTTCAAGTCCTACCTGTTCTTGAGTGTTACTCAAGCCCAGTCACCTATATGACACCTTCTCTAGCCACTCAGTACTTTATAAGTACTTTATAACTTCTGGAACACTCACATA
This sequence comes from Avahi laniger, assembly GCA_963575035.1. Taxonomy (NCBI): domain Eukaryota; kingdom Metazoa; phylum Chordata; class Mammalia; order Primates; family Indriidae; genus Avahi; species Avahi laniger. The sequence continues at coordinate 1,987 of CAUYSK010069589.1, forward strand.
TCGTTTGATATTTAGAATGTGATATCTTAATACGATGTTCACATTTTAATATGTATGTATATAAATGTATCACACATAAATATTTTCAGCACCGATTTCACCATGTTTTTACACAACATGGTCTACTTTTATGCAAATTCTTAAACAACTTTCAATTATACTAGATAGGCATGTTCAGATCAGTCCCCTTAGATTGTGCAAAATAATGGTAATTATTTCTGTTCTTACCATGTACCTGTGAGACTGTCCCGTGAATGCTAATCAATTTAAACATCACCCTTCTGATCTCTGGACAGAAAATTTTAAGGTCCAAGAGCATATCTGACCCTCAATATGTTTTGTGAAGATGTGTAAAAAATAATGCTTTCAGGTAGTTATACAAGGATTTTGCAGATATTTTGAAAAAATAAACTAAATAAATTAATGAGAATACATCTGTGAAAACTAAAACATTTTCATGCAAAGACAGTTATTACATATTAGCAGAAATATTTCTTTTTGATAAAACTTGTAAGCACATTATTTTCATCAAATCCTGATAGCAGGGGAAGTATTTCCAGGACAGCATGAGAGCATTGAGGGTTACCTTCTGTACTATATCAGTCAGTGTTCAAAACCAATTTTATGTGTATACATATATACACATAAACATGGCACATAAACATATATGACATATGTACATAAACACATATGCATATGCTAGTATGTCACTACATGTAACTATATGTATTAATATTAATAACTAGGAATTGGCTCATGTAATTGTGAGGCCTAACAAGTTTGAAATTTGTATGACAGGCTGGCAAGCAGGAGTTAATGCTTTAGAGTTGAGGCAGACTTCTCTGGGAAACATTGGTTTTTGTTCTTAAGGCCTTCAACTGATTAGATGAGGCTCACCGATATTATCAAGGGAAAACTCCTTTATTTAAAGTGAACTGATTGTAGATTTCAGCCACATCTACAATAAAGCTTCACAGTAATGTCTAGATTAGTGTTTGAATAACTGGATACTATAGCTTAGCTAAATTGACACGTAAAACTTACCATCACACCCGCAATGGCAATGTATGTGATTGGTATAGAAGCCTGTCTGTCTGCCTTTCCTTTCCCCTCTCCCTCCCATCCTTAATTCTTTCCTTCCTTCCTTTCTTTTTCTATCTTTTTAAAGTTATTTTTGTTAACGTAATCATTTTTAGGGTTTTTTCTTTTTCCTAGGCCTTTCTTCTTTGAAACACCTTTTTACAGATGTTAAGGTCTTGATCTTGTCAACTTGGCTTTTGCCAACAGGGTAATTTTTCTCAGCAACAGATATAATTTTCTGTTTTTCTTAGTACCCCTTTTTCTTTCTATGGTCAGGGACATTTTGATATTTCTACCATAAATAGTTATATCGTTCAACTATTGTAAAGAAAAGAGAAATCATTTTAACTTCTTTATGTCATTAACATCACAGGAAGTACTGATGATAGTTGTGGATAGGTGTAACAATCAAGTGATGAATAATCTGTATCAGAAACAGATAAAAGATACTCTATATTTTGAACATGAGAATAGTTTTGGATGCATAAGATAATTAATGTCAATAGTTAATTGCTTCCCCTTTATAGTCATATTTTGGACTTCAGATATTTTCTTATAAAAGCTTGAGAGTCAGAGCACTTTGTTTATCAAAATATATTTTCAGGTCAAGCTTCATATATAGACTGATTTACATTTTTCATTGATTTCCCTTTTCTCCAGTCTTTAATAGATTTCCTGAAATTAAGTATGTTTCCGAAAATAAGAGAGTTGTTCTGGAAAATTTTGAAATACACTTATTGTCCCCAAAGGAAAAAATCCAATCACTCACACAAATGCTCTCTGTTTGTGTCCGTGTGTAATTCTTCAATTTAACTTCAGGAAATGTTTACTGTATTTCCATAGATACCATGGTTTATTGCATTTTTCTAGCCAGGAGTATATTTAAACTGAAAGTAGTTTGTCTTGGTGTCATGACATAAACTGTTATTTCCCCTGTCTTTGCGTGATCTTGATGCAGTGAATAAAAAGATTAGAAAAAAAAGAGGAACTAGAAGTGGCAAAATCCAAAAGGTAATGCCTCCAAGCCCTACACAATAATAGAAATATCTATAGAAAGAGGCCATTCAATGATTATGCTCAATTTCAATCAAAATAACCAGCACTGGGAAGTGGAAAAATTTGTAATACATCTCTAAGATTTGGATTATATCATAAGTAATGGTTATAAAATATATAAAATCAGTGTCAGTGCAGTCCACAAGAGAAAAATATTTACAACTTTTTAAAAAAGAATAAACTGAAGAACATCGAAGCAAGTCTGCTCCTTTTGAAAGCAGGATTCTTATCTCCAAAGGATAACTGCATTCGCTACAAATCTCATAATATCTTCCACGGCACATGTGCAATAGCTGATCTTTAAAGATACATAGCATTATGTGGCTGAGTATCTTTGGGAAACATCCAACGCCTAAAGTTAAAATATAGTTTTGAGGCTTATCAGGTGATATTTATGGCACATCTTGTTAGAAGGGGAAATTATCATTGCCTCCATTAGTGATTAGTGCACCAGAAGTTAAACCTTTTACGCCTTAAAGAATTCATTCTGTTATCATTAGCTTATTATTATTTCATACTCTTCCTTTAGGATTATCAGTATACTGGCTGCTTTCATTTCAAGTTAATGTACTAGCTGCTATTGCTATATTTCCCCCCATTATAGCTTAAATTAGAATTTTTTCCTAAAACATCCTGGTGAGTGAGTCAAAAAGAAAATTTCTTTTCATTTTCTTATTATTCTTTTCTTGAAAAATAAGTGAATGAGGATTTGCACCTTTTGTTTATTTCTTTGCTAAGTAGGCAAAACTGTGCTTTGCCAATATCATTTAGATATACAATGTATATAATTTAGATAATGCTACCATTATCACCATTACCAAATCCTTTTTATTTTTTATTTTTTTGGAAGGAGTGCAAATCATTATACCCACTTTTGTATAAAAGGTAGTCTCTGTCATTCTATGCCTTAAGACTTTTCTCACAGCTGTAGTAAGATTGTCTTCTTTAGACAAAATTAGCTCTCAATCTTCCTTGGAAATTTTTGTTCTGGAGTACAAATCATTTATTATTAATGATTTTTAGCCTTTTAAAAATGTTATTATTATGTTAAGCAATAGGACTGTGTCCAGCATGATAGGTAATATCACCCTCAAAACAATCACTGCATGAAATGTGTGATGTCAAATTACCTCATAGGGGGATATCATTTGTAATATTTCCAGTCCATTTTTTTCTTTAGCTAGATGTAAAAAATGAATTTTGTACATTGGTTGTGTTTTTTATATAGTTTATAAACCTTTGTAGAGATATTTTAAAAATATAATATATTGTCCAAAAGCCTACAGCTACTGATATGTATTACACATATTTTTAATTTTCAGGAAAATCCAGTCTCAGTAGCATAGTTTATGAGGCTTATTGTTACCTGGGCCCAGCCCCTACCTTCAGTTTCTGCCCTCACTTTAACTCCTTGCTCCCCCGCTCTGGTGTTGTCCAGCCACATGGGAGCACCTGCATTTCCTGAAATCCGAGCTTCTCCCTGCATTCTGGCCTCTGTATATGCCTTTCTTTCTGCGTATAACATTCTTTTCCCTCTTTCTTCAGTGGGTTAATTCCTTTTTTATCCTGAGGTGTAAGCATGAAAATAACTTCCTCATAAGAGTGTTCTTCGTCACATTAAGCCTGGGTTAGTTGTGTCACCTTGGTCTTCCCACAGCTTTTTGTGCTCATCTGTGTTATGGTACTTATCTCATGAAATTGGAACCCCCTTTGTGCCTTTATAATTCACTATACTTAGCCGTTAGGTCCCCAGACTTTGTAGACAGGAAATAAATATTATTATTATTCTTTTTTTTTTCTTTTTTTTTTTTTTTGAGACAGAGTCTCACTTTCTTGCCTGGGCTAGAGTGCCGTGGCATCAGCCTAGCTCACAGCAACCTCAAACTCCTGGGTTCAGGTGATCCTCCTGCCTCAGCCTCCCAGGTAGCTAGGACTACAGGCATGCACCACCATGCCTGGCTAATTTTTTCTATTTTTAGTTGTTTGGCCAATTTCTTTCTATTTTTAGTAGAGACAGGGGTCTCTTGTTCAGGCTGGTCTCGAACTCCTGAGCTCAAACGATCAGCCCGCCTCAGCCTCCCAGAGTGCTAGGATTACAGGCGTGAGCCACTGCATCCGGCCTAGGAAATAATTATTGATTGAGTGAAGGAAAGAATGAATTGTCTTTGCTTTATAGTGGACTATAGGCTATACACATGAATATATAATGTTCTTTTTGTCTATTTTTATGACAGAAAATATTATAATATCTCATTCTCATTTCCATGTCACTCCTTCGTTTTGATGTGTTATCTAAAAGTGTTTTGAAGCCATGACTATGGGAGGTCTCACCCTGGTCTATGCTGATCACTGATTAAAAAATACACTTAATGAAATATGTTAGAAACACATAGTAATATTTTTGGAAAGGTTTTTTGCCTCCTCTTTTATCCAATTAATGAAGCATTTGTATCCATGGTACCCCTGCTGTTAAGTGGTTAGCTTTCTTCTTTAGCTTTAATTAAGTGTCTTCAGTTAAAGAAGACTTTTTAAATTTGTTTTTAATCACAAACAAGTGAAAAATGTATGAATTCCCTTGAGATATTTTCCTAAGTTTTCCAACTACATTTAAACAAAATAGGTGGCTGAAGCTTTGCACTTCTCTCACATTCATGGACTTGACCTCCTGGAATACTTGCTGAAATTTTTAGTCACCAGGAACTACCTGACTATAAAAATAGGGAGTTTCACATCAAAACGCTTATTGCATAAAATGAAACTGCTACTCACATTGAATTTAGCTAAAATACTGTTAATTGAAATGAGGAGGACACTTTTAATTAGAGACAGAACAATCTACAAAGAATTTCATAAACTATTTTTGAGGATAAGTTGTTTTGTATTGCTCAGTTTCATATGTTTTCCCTTCTTTATAAACATGGAGATTCTATTGTTCTTTCTTACAAGAAAAGAAAAAAAAAAGAAAAAAACTAACTAAATACTGTGACATTGCCCTATTGTTTGTAAACTCTTGAACTTTGTGATTCTTGATTAGTGAATTGTGTGGAGTATCAAAATAAATGAAATATTCTATTTACTCTGCTTCCTAACACTACTCAGGTAGAATGAAAAGCCTGAACACTTACATTTTAAGACCACTAACAGTTGTGTATGGTATTGATATAATAGGTTAGTTTCTGAGTTTTTTTTAAATAAATATAATTTTTAATGAAATCATAATCAAGTTTTAATTACACATTTCCTTTGACTGTACCCAATACATATTGAAATCATATAAAATTATACAACAAAATGTTTAAGATGAATTTGGCTATAACTTCAGATGAAAATAATTGAAAACTACCCAGATGTGGCTTCTAAATAGTCCACGTGTTCTCTGTTCTAGTGGTGCCAATATCTTTTAGGAATTTATAATATTGTATTCCTTAAACAAAATACTTCATGTTGTAAATCACTAATCTAAAATTCATTATTCTATACTCAGATGCATTTTTGGATCATTTTTTAACTGATCTTTTCTGGGAAACTGTTATGTATTTGATAATCTGTGTACCTCAGGTATTATTTTTGTAATGCTCTCTCCTTTTCTTGCTAATTGTCTTGAAATATTGGTTTATTCTTGCTTTCTCGACTTCTTCACTACTCTCTTCTCATTAATGGATCCAATTTTTGTTTTTTATTCTTCATCCCTCTTTAACCTTTCTGACTATTTGGCCCTGTGGAATACCTTTCTCGATGAATTTCTCCCCTCTTGACCTCAATAACACTACTTTCTAGTGATTTCCTTATTCTACTTTACTGACAACTTTTTGTTCGTATTCTTCTGAATCATATGGATTCCCAGAGGTTTTATTTCACATATTTTATTATCATGCACTTACTACATTTGGACTAGATCACGATTTAGTCAAAGCAAATGTAGGAAATAATGTTAGCTTACAGGACAAGGCCTGAAAAATGTTAGGCAAGTTGTCCAGTCCCCAACCACATTAATAGATTCAGAAGAGAACTGAAATCTCAAAACAGCGTTAGAGTGCTAACCAGAAAGCGATCCAGAGACTCTGCCACAAAAACCTGCCTAACACAACAGGGTTTAAAAGGAAATGGAGGATCTGTGTCATATTTGACACCAAGCTGAGAGCAGTAGCGCTAATCTCAGGTTCCATACTAACATGTATGAGCTTATGATGGGCTGCTAATCATAGCCAAGAATGATGCGAAATTTAAATAGGATTAAGTTTGCTGGCTGAAAATAAAATTGTAAGGTTTGAGATGATGTAAAGACTCAGACCTCTTCTCTAAGCATACCCCATTTTGTCTATTAGCCTTCAAAATTGCTTCCATTATATATTACCATGTAACAAACCACCAATTCCTAGTGACAAAACACAATAACCATTTTTTATCTCTCATAATTCTGTGGTTTACCTTGAATAAGCTGAGTAGTTATTGTGCTCCATGTTGTTTCAGTTGGTGTGCAGTCATCTGGAGGCTCTACTGGATTGGGATATCCAACACGGCTCTCTCTTGTGACTGCTAGTTGTTGCTGATCCTCCGTGAGAAGCTCAGCAGGGTCCATCATCAAGAGTGTCTCAGTTCCCCTCCACATGGCCTTTGCATAGAGTGAGGCTTTCTCACAGCATGACAACTGGTTTCCAAGAGGAAATGTTTTAAGAATGCTAAAGCAGAATCCCTAGATCTCTTAACACTCAGACTCAAAGTTACACACTGTCATTTTGTTTCATTCTTTTGATCAAAGCAAGTTAAAAGGTTAACCTGTGTACTAGGGAAGGGCAATAAACTTTGCCTCTCAATAGAAGAAGTAATAAGAAATTTACAGTCATCTTTAATCCACTATACGTATATAGCAGAGAACTCTATATTCTGAAACTACCACCTAAACATTGTATTCCTGTATTTGCAGAGTGAACTAAAATTATGTAATATAAACATTTGGGGGGGGGGATCCACATGACACTGCTGAATCATTGAGCATATTGTCAATTAAAATCATCTTGATTTAAAAAAATATATGTACATCTGCTACTTACTATAAACATGCTATTCGTTTTTAATTTTTGAATATATGTTGGATCAATATCTTGTGCTTCTTTCTAAAAATCATTTGTGATGAATTTTTGGCATAACTAATCATCACTGAGCTGATGCTATCGAGAAAGGGACATGAATATACACTCATTAACTGTAATATTAAAAATATATCAAATATATTAGCTGTATTGTAGAGTGCATTGTCTATTCTAATAGCTATAAATCTCAGACCATTGAAATACAAGTATGTTTTACAAAGATATCTAAAAAGATAATAGAAAATAAAAATTAAATTTACGTTTTCTTATTTTTTAGACTATATGTTGTCATTATCTTATTATTATTTTTTCTCTCATGTATACTCTGAAGATTTACTTAAATAGCCATTTTACAGATTAAAAGGTATATCAATTTCAAATAATATGCAAAATATATTTCTATGGTAAGTGGAAAAACTCTTCAAAAGATAACACAAACTTTACATTTCCAGAGATTATTTTCACCATTTGAAATTCCTTTAAAGTGCAAACTTTGATTTAGATTTAAATTCTATTTCTTATGTATGAATCATTGAATTAATGAGGAAGCTGAAATCAAGAGGACAATTTTCAAGCTGTGAAATGGCTTCTTTAATTATTTCCCTGTAGGATGGGTCTAAGGAGAATTTATTCTACCCATAAAGTTATCTAAGAAGGAAAAGTAGATTTTTTCTCCTTTCCTTTCTATGTGCTTTCATCATCATGGCCATATCTAAATGGCTCTTGTAAATCTAGATTTAAATGAATGTTAGAGCCAAGTTAATTTCTGTAACACCATTGGTTATTCAACTGGAAGAGGTATCAATTTCTATGTGGCTCAAATTCTTTTATTGTTATTTTAGACTTTCGCAGTATTGTTAACAGCAACAAGTAAACTCATAATAAAGGTTCACTTTATGAAATCAGTTAAAATAAAACTTAGGTTTTGAAGGAAATTTTCTTGAAAAATTTTAGTCCAAAGACATTACTCCTTAAAGAAGAACCTTAGTAAACTCAAATGCATGAAAACAGCTTTATAAAATAATGCGGGATTGATTGCAGTTTTGTATGTTTTTGTTATTTAAAGCCAACCAATTGAATATAACTAATGACAATTCCACAATACGTATGCTCTTACATGCTTTTATGATTTAAAATAATTAAATCACTTTTCGAGTGTATGTATGTGAGTGTGTATGTGTGTGTGTGTGTGTGTGTGTGTGTATAGAATAATGTTCAACTGCTAGGGCTATATGGCACAAAAGATTGGTATAATCCAAAAGAGGGAAAAGTTAGAGGTTATGACTATTATGACTAGCTTTGAGCAGTGAAAAAATAAATATTAGTATTACAAAAATACAATCCCTGTGGTTTACCCTGGCTTGTACATATGGCAAAAGAATCTGAGGCCATTAACTTTAGTTTGGCAGGTACATGCCGCACAACAGTATATGAAAAAATGCTAGTGCCCCATTCACAATGGTCTATTAGATGATGCCTAAAATTCTAAACATAACAACAGTTACTAAATACACTTGAAAGAAATTTCAAATACTTTATAGTCTGTAAATATCACCACCCTGTTCTCTTACAAACAGGATTCTTCTTGCCACATAGTCTGCTTTTCCAAAATCAGCAGAATCCCTGCAACGCCTCCACCCCCATTTTCTGCTTTCTTGGAAAGATTCTGTACCTAGATTGTTTTCTATTCATAGAAACTTTGAATTTTCAGTCTGTATTGTTTTTAAATCTAGAGGGTTCATTTGTCAATTCTAAACTCTAGTTGTTATCCAACTCATACTGCTTAAAATTGTTTGGAGATGCCAAAAAGTTATTTTGTAAAGTGTTAGTATGTGCTAGATTGCTAGATCAACAACCACTTAATTTTGACCTAGTGTCATTCAAATATGTGGGAAGGAAATATTCAAACTGTAATTTTAGTAAAACGATTTTTAAAAAATAACTGGCAAAAAAGATCCTGTTATGCAACAATTGTGATGACTAGCCAAATCAGTTTATGTCTAGAGAAGCTGGAACTAATTGGCTGGTTCTATGTATTCTCAAATATTGAGGAAATTTTCAGTTATACGCCCACATCCTCATATATAACACAACCTTCAAGGTTTTGTCTTTTGTCTGACAGACAGGTAAATATCTTATAAAAAACAGTAAATGTTACATAAACAGATGATTACTTCCAAATACTGTAAATTAGTCAGCATGTGGAAAAAAATCTTAAATTTGTTCTAAACTTCCTTCAGATATGTATTTTAGGTCAATATATCCAGAGTTAGCACTATTCATTTCTAATTACTAGAAGTGCAGTACAACTGCGAGAAGTGTGTTTCTAGCACTTTGATTTAGCAACATCTTCAGCACTCTATATGGCAGACAAAACTGACACAAAAAAACAAATCGTCTTTACACACATTTTCCCTGAAAAAACAATTTTGCGGCTACTTCTACATGTAGATTCAATTCAACAGCCCTGATAGCAAGACATTAAAAGCATATGAGATAATTTCTAACATGATTTTTAAAAAAAATTAGTTATTTTTACTATCTTTATTATTTGTATTTGTATATAGGACTTAGAGAATACATGGTTTTGTGTATTGAATTAAATTCTATAAATAAATAAGAAATTTTATAACATTCTAACTCCAGTGTTGTAAAATGTTAAACACATCTTTTTAATCATTGCACAGCTACAAAAATGTCATTTTCCTAAACTTGATTGTTAGCTAGTTCATGGATTTCAGTTAATCCTCATTAATTTGGATTGAATTGAACTGCAATTATTTGAATATGCAGTTATCCTAGGGTGGACTAAGAGTCATCTAGATAAAATGCAACGGGACTGTTCAGCAAGATAGTGTGTGCCTAGCAGGCAGTGATCAGAGGACTGGAGCTTAGTATTCATGAAGGTTGACTAAAGACAAGAAGCAATGTTATATTTTCACTTTTGAATGTTTTGTGGCAACAAGTGAATGATATACTGTGATGGAGTTCTGAGAAAGCACACCCAGGTTAGAATTATGAAAGACAAACAAAGCAGAAAAATATATAGGAAAAAAAATTCCAAGTGAATTGCCCATTCAATTTCTATGTTCAGAGTTCTCAGACCAGCTGAGAACTAGCTTGCAAGTATTTGGTATTTAAAAAGAGTTAAAGATATGGATCCTGATTCAGTCTTCTACATGTGGCTATCCAGTTGTCCCAGCACCATTTATTGAATAAAGATTCTTTTCCCCAGTGTATGTTTTTGTTTGGTTTGTCAAAGACTAGATGGCTATATGAGGATGGTTTTATATCTGGGTTCTCAGTACTGTTCCACTGGTCAATGACTATGTTTTTGTGCCAGTATCAAGTTGATTTGATTATTACGGCTTTGTAATAGAGTTTGAAGTCTGGTAAATTGATGCCTTCCATTTTGTTTTTATTGTCTAGAATTGTTTTTGCTATGCGGGGTCTTCTCTGGTTTCATACGAAGCATAAAATTAATTTTTCTACACCTGTGAAGAATAATGTTGATATTTTAATAGGGATTGCATTGAATCTGTAGATTACTTTGGGTAGTATATACATCTTAGCGATGTTGATTCTGCCGACCCACGATCATGGTATGGTTTTCCATCTGTTTACGTCCTCTACTATTTCCTTCTTCAATGTTTCATAGTTCTCCCTGTAGAGGTCTTTTACTTCTTTAGTTAAATATATTCCTAGATACTTTATTTTCTTTGTTGCTATTGTGAAGGGAATTGAGTCTTTGCTTTGGTTCTCAGTATGACTGCTATTGGCATATATGAAAGCCTCTGATTTGTGTGTATTGATTTTATATCCTGAGACTTTACTGAATTCATTTTTCAATTCCAGGAGCCTCTTGGTTGAATCCATGGGATTTTCTAGATATAATATCATGTCATCAGCAAATAGTGAGAGTTTGATCTCTTCTGTTCCCATTCGTATGCCTTTAATTCCACTCTCTTGCCTGATTGCTGTGGCCAGGACTTCCAGCACTATGTTGAATAGAAGTAGAGATAGTGGGCAACCTTGTCTGGTTCCAGTTCTAAGTGGGAATTCTTTCAATTTTTCCCAATTCAGGATGATGTTGGCTGTGGGTTTGTCATATATGGCTTGTATCATTTTTAGGTAAGCCCTATCTATGCCTATTGTGTTAAGCGTTCTTATCATAAAAGGGTGTTGAATTTTGTCAAATGCTTTTTCTGTGTCTATTGAGAGAATC
>CAUYSK010069592.1:0-15192 GCA_963575035.1 Avahi laniger
GTCTCTTTTCTTCTTCACCAGCTCTTTTCCTTGTCTGTGCATAACATTCTTACACTGCTTAGAGGCAACTGTACACACAGCAGTGCATCATCCAGTTGGGTCATGTGGCTCTCCTTGAACTCGAAAATCATTCTAAAGAAAATACTCCCAAAGTCTGATAACTCAAAATAATACAAATTTTAAAGGCCTAATATTTCATGTTAGGAGACTTCAGGACAGAAAGAGATATTCCATTGAGAAGGAGAAATCTGAGACTATAGAGGAAATGAAAAGTACACTGGGCTAACCACAAGAGTGATTTCAGGGTTGCTGATGGGCTTTCCTTGCCTGCCCCAAAACATTACTATTGTAATTTCATAACACCACTTACCTATGTATGATCACTTATCAATTATTTTTGAAAAATTCTAAGTACAAAGTTCTGGCCGGTATTCTGATGAATATAAAGTAAGTGTAAAGTATGTCCTTCCTTTCTAGGAAACTTTGAGAGTAGTTAGAGAAAAGAAATACATTATGATGAAAGCATGCAGTGTTTCCTCTCAGACTGTGATAGCAAAGACAAGCATAGCAACAGCCAGCATTTGTTAAGGGCTTACCATGTGCCTAAAGCTTTATGTACATCGTCTCTATTAGTCCCCACAGTCAATATCAGGGTGGCCAGGGAAGTCTCCATGGAAGAAGCGAGACTTGCTGAGGAGTTTGAAAGTTTGACTGACATCAAATACCAGGAAATTGTAAACAAAGGCTTTGGTTTAAGTATACATGTGATCTAACCTTGTACTTCCTAGCTTTTTTCAATTGATATCAGCATAAATTCATTTTTGATGAATTTATATAATCATTTTACTAAATGGAAACAATAGAGTGAACAAAAAAGAGCTTTGTTTTTCCTTACTGCTGTGCAAGTCTATTCAATGGATTATTTTGTCTCCACTTTTTATATGATTTCTCAGGTGGGTCCCATGACTTTTCCAATCATTCTTCAATAATAAAACATTATCTGGTCTCCTTTTGGCACAAGAAAAGCCTCACTTATATATTCAAAGCCTTTGGACCATTTATAATCACTCAACTCCATAATCTTACCACCACTGTAGGCTGAGTGGCCTACAGTGGTTGACTTGTCCTTTGTTTTCCTATCTTGCTCTAGTGCTCCTCACCCAGTGCCCAGGCAGCTGGCTACAATGTCTGATCCTCCAGGCTCTGACCAGGGTAGAAAGGACTGAGGGAAAAGACCCGGGTTAACATGTTACTCTTGTAACAATCTGGAATTAGTATTCTTGGGGCTTTGACTGATATTTAAGGCAGTTCTTTAGATTCCTCTGTCTGGATCTCCAATGACAGTATTCTCAGATTGGCCTTTTTACCAGCTGTCCACTTAGGACTTCAACCAACACTTAACCATGGGCATCTGATGTGTGCACCCACTCGAGATTCTTTCTGCTGGGGTCCCACTGCCCCTTTAAATGGCTCTCTCCTTCAAGTATATGTCTTGGGCAAAGTAGTCTCTTTGAAGAGATTTCTTTGGTGTTCTCTTTATCTGGAAGATAAAGAGGCCACAAGAACCACTGAACTTCCCTGACCCAGCCTTGTGTAGAAATACAGTAACCTCCTAACATGGCCACTACTACACCTTTACATTCCTCATGTCTGAGTCAGACACTACATATGAATCAGTCTAGTTCATAATTCCAGGAGATATAAATAAACAATTGCTCAACAACTTTTTTGGTACCCAAATGCCATAAATTTCTCTCCTGTTTTCATGAAAAGACTTTTGTACACACTGTCCCAGGTCTATTAACAAAAGTGAAAGTTAAAGCTTTAAAGCTTTCAGAAGAAAATAAGCAGAATGCTTTTATGTCCTCAAGATAGAAGAATTTCTTAAAAACACAAGCCGTAAAAGAAGAAAACTAAAGGGACCAAAAGAAATATTAAAAATTATAATTAACGAAAACTTTTCTAAAACAATAGGCTCAAAGTTACATATTGAAAGAGTTCATTATAAACCTAAAAATATCAACCTGGAATTACTAATACCAAGACATTCTAGTATAATTGCTGGATTTTAATAAAATATCTGTGGGATATTTAAAGGAGAAGAGCACATGATTTATAAGGGATTATAATTAAACATCAGACTTTTCAATAGCAACACTTCATGCTGAAAGAAAATAAGTTAACATATTTAAGATTCTTAAGGGAAAAAAGTATGAGCCAAACATTTGGTATCCAGTAAACCTTACTTTGTAGCACAAGGACTCATGAGCCCATTCTGATGAATCTGCTAGAAAATGAGCTCTAACCAAGTGACCAGAGTGACACCAATATGAGGACTGGTGCTGAACTGTGAATACAGACTTCTTAGCAGATAATGACTAAATGAAGGCTAAAAGAAAGAAAGAATAGTATATAATGGCTAAAAAAATATGGGGGACAGAAGGAGAATGGGGACAGCATATGCAAAAACTTTAGTGTTTTCATTACTTATGTTGGCAGTATTAGGATTATTATTTTGAGACTGTTAAGTGTGTAAAATGAGATTAAAACAAATGAGTAATTATGGGATATTTTAATTATGTCATAACCTGTGTCCTTGACAACCAAGATTTCTCAGTATAGAAGAAAAGGAGATAGGAGGTGTAGTAGATTAAAGGTTAAGTAAAATTTTATGCTTTTAAATCTGAATTGGATGTATCAATATGAGCTCATGGGGTATCTCTATCTATCTATCTATCTCCATCGAAAACACCTAGGAACAATGACCAACCCACTGGTAATGACAGTCCCTATCCCTATGGCCCAGATTGTGTTCTTAAAATAAAATTCCTCGTTTAAAGAAACCAGGGCTTGTAGGAGAGATTTCTAATTCTAGACTTAAGGAAGGAAATGTACAAGATGAACCTAGAACAGCTTGTCATATACCATGGCAAGGAAGCTATCAAACACTACTAAGTTTTCAGGAGCCAAGTTGAAAAGGCCTCCACTAGCCAAAAATAGGATTATTTGGACTTCATTCCCAAGAATAGTCCCACTACCTATAGTCATTCCAAATGGGTTGAGCCCAAATCTTACTTAGCTGCTGACTTTCAGAAAAATGGAAGACAGGAACAAGTTGAAATGCACTATTGAGCATTCAATTTGCAAAATTCATACTAGAATTTCTTGGGTTTTTCAACAAACTGTAACAAAATGAAGGTATAGATTAAAAGAGATTTAAAAGACACGTCAAAAAATTATAAAAGGGCAAGACTATACTTTAGCATCTAAAGGATGCACATTTGAGTGATAAAACGATGAAAAATGCAAGGAAATAATTACGGTAAAAAGATAATGATTACTTATGGGGGAAATGGGAGATTACAATTGGTATGGGGCACATGGAGGGGTTTGAGTGGGGAGAATTCTGGCAAAGTTTGACTTCTTGATCTGGTGGTGGTGAAAAGGTTGTTCACTTTAGAGTATTAGTTTGGTGCAAAAGTAATTGCAGTTTTAGCATTGTTGCAATTTGCCACTTGATGTTGGAATACATTCTTAAATGAATGGGGTTATGATATACATCATTTTAATGCACATTTATCCCTTTATGTTTTTTTGCTAATGACTTATTACTTGCTGTTTATATTTATTTTAGACTATGGCAATGATGTTAGACAAAAAGCAAATTTGAGCGATTTTCTTATTTGAGTTCAAAATGGGTTGTAAAGTAGTGGAGACAACTCACAACATCAACAACACGTTTGGCCCAGGAACTGCTAATGAACGTACAGTGCAGTGGTGGTTCAAGAAGTTTTGCAAAGGAGATGAGAGCCTTGAAGATGAGGAATGCAGTGGCCAGTTGACAAGAAGCCTAGTTGACAAGGGCCAATTGAGAGCAATCATCGAAGCTGATCCTCTTACAACTACACAAGAAGTTGCCAAAGAACTCAGCATTGACCATTCTATGGTCATTTTCCATTTGAAGCAAATTGGAAAGGTGAAAAAGTTTGATTAAGTGGGTGCCTCATGAGCTGACTGAAAATCAAAAAAAATAGTTGTTTTGAAGTGTCATCTTCTATTGTGCACAACAGCGAACCATTTCTGAATCAGATTATGACGTGCAATGAAAAGTGGATTGTATACTACAACCAGCGATTGGACAGAGAAGAAGCTCTAAAGCACTTCCCAAAGCCAAACTTACACCAAAAAAGGTCATGGTCACTGGTGGTCTGCTGCCGGTCTGATCCACTACAGCTTTCTGAATCCTGGTGAAACTATTACATCTGAGAAGTATGCTTAGCAGTCGATGAGATGCACTGAAAATTGCAACACCTGCAGCTGGCATTGGTCAACAGAAAGGGTCCAATTTTTCACAACAACGCCCAACCTCATGCCATACAACCAACGCTTCAAAAGTTGAATGAATTGGGCTATGAAGTTTTGCCTCATCTGCCACATTCACCTGCCCTCTCGCCAACCAGCTACCACTTCTTCAAGCATCTTGACAACTTTTTGCAGGGAAAGCACTTCTGCAACCAGCAGGATACAGAAAATGCTTTCCAAGAGGTCAGGGAATCCCAAAACATGGATCTTTATGCTATAGGAATTAACAAACTTAGTTCTCTTTGGCAAAAATGTGTTCATTGTAATGGTTCCTATTTTGATTAATAAAGATGTGTTTGAGCTTAGTTATAATGATTTAAAATTCACAGTCTGAAACTGCAATTGCTTTTGTGCCAACCTACTATTAAGCCATGCATCCGCATTGTGTGCTTTTCTGTATTTCTCCTTTATTTCACAATAAAAATGATACTTTGAAAGAGCATTCACAAAAAAAAAAAAAAAGCAGAGGCAAGGTATAGAGTTAAGCTCAAATTTAAAATGTTAGGATACTGGTGACTTGTGCATGTTTATAACTTTGATATTTACATAGGTTTTCTATCTCTTTTAACTTTCTCAGTTGTGAAATACAGTAATATAAAAATCCACAGGGTTCCCATTGCCTACAGGATAAAGTCAAACTCCTTAATAGGTGGCTTCTTATCTGGGGGTCCCCATTTACCTCCCATACATCATTTGCTGCCACTATTCCCTAGGTACCATTAGATAGAGTCAGATAAAAATCATCACTGTTTTTTGAACATGCTGTGTTCTTTTTACGCTTTCATGTCTTTGGGATTCTCTTTCCCTGAAATACCGTGATTTCTTCTGCAAAGTAAAGGTTACCACCTCTGTGAACACTTCCTTTTCCCCTAGGCAGAATCATTTGCTCTTTTGTCTATGCTCCCATATCATTTTGTACATACTTTGGCTTAATCCTTGAAATATTATTATCTCTCTACATGACTCTTTCTCCCTAGATTAGATGCCATCTGGAAAATATATTGTATTTATTTTTGTTTTCCCAGTGCTCAGACAATGCTTGGCATGTGAATGAATGATGGGCTGGATGAATGAATGAATGAGAAGAGACAAAAATTGAGGGCTCCAATGATATACTTTGCCTAAGAAAACCATTAGGTGCAGGGAAAGATACAGATACCTATATCAACTGTGTACAAGTAAAAAATAAAGGCATAAAACTAACAAAAGCCTATTCTATATGTAACTATTTTAAGTAGCACTGGACATCATCATGATTCTTCTATGTTCTCACATCTCACGTTTTATTCCATTAGTTCTGTATCCATTTTCAGTGGATCACATCATGGGATTTGGAAGAGGCATTTGGGTTCTTTCATCAGCATGGCACTAACTTTCTTCTTAATCTGTTATGAGTCTCTGGTGCCTTTTATTTTGCAGTACTCAACCCACAGGAAAGGATATAGTCATAACTCTCACAGAGTATGTAACACAATTAGATCTCTGGCTTCCTGAAGCCCTGGCAATATCTTGGGTAAAATGCGGGCCAAAAAATAAAACAGGAAGTAATAAATAAAACGCAATAAGTAGATCTATTAATATCACCATTTTTATTCCAATGAGATGGCCGAGAAGTTGAGAGGTTAAGTAACTTGCTGAAGTCACACAGACAGTAAGCAGAGGAATTATGATATGAATTTAGGCTGCAGCCCACTTCCACTACACTAAATGTAAGCACTAAGCAAATGATAGTTATTGTGATGGAGAAGAGAAATCTTGTGTCCCACAATAAGAAATATGAAACACTGGAAGGCCTTTTATTTCTCAGATCTGGAATCAAGTGATTTTCTTAGTCATTTATCAGGATAGGTAGATTAGTCTCAGTTACAGGAAGAACTGAGACCAATCTTAATTGGAAACATTGTCAAAGATAAAATCAATACAAATTATTTTAGCTAAGTTTGGGAAAACTTTCACATGTGCTTAAGTTTCTTCATGGTGTTTTTAGTGTTCTCTGAAGTTAATTATACAAACTTCTTTTTTAAGATAGAGCACAATCTACCACACAAAAAATAAATGGCAAGGACAACTTTCAGTCTATGTTAAGAGCTGACATTTAGTTAGTCCACTTATATTTGGGACCAAACACTAATGTTACATTATGGATATTGGATATTAATGGTCAGTTAACTGAATATTAATAGTATTACAAAGGTTTTAAAATATGGAATATTGCTTTGTAAATGTCGTGGTTTCCTCTAGAAAATTAAATGTGATGATCTTCAATTTCCAAATCAGTTAATTAGTAAGATTCTTCTTTGAAAATCAGGAAATTGAAACATGTCATGCTATAATTTTAAATATATAAAAATTAAAATTTGTATAATTATTTTAGAAATGTTCTAGAATTTTTTAAATAAAGAGAGTATGTGTCTATATTTTCTTTTTTTTTCCTGTTATTCTGAAAACAGAAGAATGAGTAAAGAAATTTTCTCTTTGTCCTGGTGTGGACAGTCAACCACCTGTTTCTTTGGTATATTTGCATATCTATAAATATCTTAACTTAGAAATTTTTTTCCTAAACTGTCTTTCTTAGGTAAAGCTTAGGAGGAGAACTTTATTATTTATTGGCTTCCTGTAATTCATAATTGATTTCCTGTCATGGCTCAGTTGTATATAATAGAAAATTTTCAATTATGTTTATTCATTGAAGTTGACTATTGTAGGGCTAATAACTATAGCACTCTTAGAGAATGACTATAAGGATAGCATTTTTAATATATGTATATTTTTGATCTGGGAGAAGAACAAACGAAGAGGCATTGTTTGAACTACAGAAACTAAGTAATGGATAAAGACCTAGAAAAAAGTTGGAAAAATCAGGGATTATATCCCAAGAAGCAATGAAGTCTCAGGGAAAATTTGTGTTCAGTTATTTTGCAGTACAAAGATATTAAATTAAGCCCTTAAAACTTTATATTTAAAATGGTCTAGTTGTAGAAGAGGCTAGAATATAAGAGAAAAATTCCACTAAGTAACAAAACTTAATAAAATGTTTTTTCTGGCTGTGCCACTTTTTTTTGGCCAAAGAAGAAAACAGTTCTCTTCCTTTTAACCACCAGGGCTTCCCATTTGTAATCATCCTAATAAAACACTTCGAACAGTTGTCATTATTTAAAAGTCACACCACGTGATCCTCAGAACAGCCCAGAGGAAGAAGAAGTATTGTCCTTGTGTTCTCTATTTTTACAGATTCATTATTCTTTTATTGACTTACCTGTCATGTACTAACATTATAATAGCTAACATTAATTCATCACTTACTATGTGCCAGACATTTTTTAAAGTACGTTACATGTATTAACTCCCTACAATTCAGGAAATACAAAGCATTATCACTTCTAGTTTTACACATGAGGCAACTGAAGTACAGAGGTGAAGTAATTGGTTCATGGTCACACAACTAGTAAGTGGCAGAGCCTGACTTTGAACCCAATGCTCTAGCTCCAGAGCTGGCATTCTTACCCACTTTTGCTCTCTTGGGATGGTAGCTGTAAAAGTCAACTAAAACTTACAGAGAAAGTTCCATGGCAGAGAAAGCCATGGAAACAAGCAATTACTTTCTTATTTAGCAATTTAACAATGTTCACTCTATTTCAGACACTGCCAAGTGCTTGGTGGTAAATTAAACCTTGTCTTTACCCTTATAGAGCTTACAATTTAGTAGCTGATCATTAAACAAATAATAATAACATGAGACAAATGTTTTGATAGAGGAGGCACAGGAATCCACAGAAACATCTACCAGGAGTGATAGAAGGCTTCCCAGAGGCAGTGATGATTAGGCTGAGATGATTTATCTTAGTGTTGACTCTATTAATATAAAGCCTAGGCTCTTTCCACCAAACAACATAAATAAAATTAGAAACAAGAGGGCCATAATATAAAATATAATATAATTTTAAAAGTGTAAGAGTCTATATAATTCTGCTAATAAATTTGGAAGATAATGTTATATTTAAAATACATTTTGTTAAAATTCACTCTGGAGTTACATACCAGAATTGCATAAAAACCAATGGGAGAAATTAAAGAAATTATCAAAAAATCAGCTCCCCTTGAGGGCCAGTTTTGCCCTCAAATTTTTTGAAACTTTCAAAGAATGAAAAATTCTTATGCTATATTAATTTTCTATATCTTATTTGTAAAGATGCATAGCTTCTGCATTTATTTTATGAAACTAATATCTTCTTGAAAGGAAAACTTAACAGAGGATATAAATGAATACGGATGCAAAAATACCAAAGGAAACAGCAGCTAACCAAGTTCAGTGAGATTGAAAGGAATTGCTTATCACACCAAGCACAGTTGATCTCACAAATATAAGGATGGTTTAATAATTGTAATGATTCTAATAATAATTATAAATCTATTACTGTAGTTCATGGATAAGTCCAATTATCTAAAGGGAATTTGATAAATTCTAATATTCATATTAATAAATAATCTTTAAGACTAGAAGGGTACTTCAATAATATAGGAATGCATGGCTGTTTAGCATTATAAGATTAGTTAATATAGTTTATAAATTAAGAAATTAAGAAAAATCTAATCACCTTATAGGGAAAAAATTCAGTAAAATTTAACATCATTTCATTTTTAAAATTTTGATCAAAAAATGGAATTACCTGATTAAAAACAAAAATAAAAAAACTGTATCATACTTAAATGGAGAAATATTGAAAGCATTCTCCTTAAAACCAAAAGTAAGATCAGGATGTACTCTCTGACCACCTCTAGTCAAAACCAACTGAAGTTCCTACCCAGTGTAACAAGGAAAATTAAAGAAAGAAGCGTACAAGGAATAGCAAGGAAACAAAACTGTCGTTAGTGACATATGTAAGATTACAAAGACAACTTCAAAGGAAAAACATGTTTTAGTGTACATATGTAAAATTAGTAAAATATTTAAAATAATAAAAATGAGAAGGCTTACAAATACTTATGGATACATCAGTTAAGATAATCAATTGAATTTCTATATACTAGCAACAGAACATAAAAAAATGCAGTTTTGAAAAAGGATACTACTTATAACAGCATCAAAAATATAAAGTGCCTTACCATATTTTCAGTAAGTACTGTAAATGATTGTGCCTATGCCACGGGTGTCTTAGAAAGCTTCTGGGTCATAATGGTCAATTTTTTCCTGCTGATTCAGCTCTATTTTCTAATCTCCACAGGTATCTGTCATCTGTAGGACTAATAATAAGCCTGTTAACCAGTTGAATGAGGGTCTACTATGGAAGGACTCTTGCTGGGATTTAGACAGGAGAGTCATGGAAGTGGGGGTGGACCAGGAACAAAAATACGCTGGAGCAGAGAAATCACTGAGAAGAATCAGGAGATGTTGCTTTCACTTGCTGAGTCTTCCTAGTCAAGCAACTTATCCTCCTTAGGAATTCTTTCATAAAATCCAACCAACAAAACCTCACAGAGTTGCTGAGAAGAAAAGAATTAAGTAATATTCATGAGAATATCCTACACAAGATCTTGTGTCTAATATTCTGTCATTGAATATTAGTTTTTCCTGAATTAAGATACAATCCCTAACTTTCCAAAGAAAAAGAGGAATACCCCTGACTTGCTATATTGTGACAACAACAATAACAGCAGTAGTACTCCTGGGGCTTTTATACAGTACACAACCATCTATTGAAATAGGTTCCAGCATCATCTTCATTTTACAAATGAGCCCACAGCAGGTGTTCCTTTAGGCACCTGTCCAACTGTGTCTACTCCAGCTGACAGAAATGGGCATTAGCAGTAATGAGAAGAGTGCAGTACTAATTGGTCAACTCAGTGCCCAACTCTTGGCTTCCCTGGCTGGCTGTTCAATGTAGTCTAATTTGTCCCTGTTTTTTCTAAATTTAAGAGCCTTCATACTTTTTAAAGTCACGGTGTACCTGAAATAATACATGGCCCCATTAGCTTCCTGATGGCCTTTACTTTGATGTCCTTCACAGTCTTCCCAGATACATTTTGAGCTAGTAAATTTCTATGAAAAAAAGAAAATTGAGAGATTTGAAAAGAGGTAAATATATAAAACACATAACACAGTACTTGTCAGAAAAATTAGCTACTATAATTCATAACCGTATCATTATCGTAATCATATTCGATTCTTTTCCCCACAGGGAATTTGCTTCCAGCATTAAAAGTAAGAGAAATATAATTTTTAAGTAGCAAATTTAAAGATTCTGCTCAGACTTGGCATATTCCTGTCTACTCACATTCTGGCAGAAGCCAAATCTTCCAGGCACAAAGAAGTGTTGAACAGGCCAGACATGGTGGCTCACGCCTATAATCTCAGCACTTTGGGGAGGCCAAGGCGAAAGGATTGCCTGAGCCCAGGAGTTGAAGACCAGACTGGGCAATATAGCAAGATTTCCATCTCTACAGAAAAAAAGGGGGGGGGAGTTAGCTGAGTATGGTGATAGGCACTCGTAATCCCAGCTACTCAGGAGGCTGAGGCAAAAGAATCGCTTGAGTTCAGAAGTTCAAGATTACAGTGAGCTATGATCACACCACTGCACTTCAGCCTGAGTGACAGACTAAGTCTTTTTTAAAGATTCTGCTTTAAAAATTGAAATAAAAATGTTTAAAACTATATTGAATTAATGTCAAAAGCTATTGTTTTACAGGTGAATTAAGGTTTTAGGAAATTAAGTCCACCATTATGTAGCTAGTATTTTGCAGTGCTAGATTCATATACAAGTCTGTTTATTCTAGATTTCCCCCCTAAAAAACAACTTGATGATCTATGAGTAAAATTTTAGTTACATGAAAAATTTGCATTTCCAAACATTCCTACTTGTGTGGCATCTGATACCTTTTCCAGATGGAATAAGCCAACACAGAACATTGTAATAGAGGCTTCTAGATAACTTGCATAACTTGGACATAGAGACATGGAATATTTCCAAGCAATGGGAAGAATTTAGTAAAGACAAAGTTAATTATTCCAATTTGATAAGGATTTTTCCAACATTCTGGAAAAGAACTTTTACTGTATTTGGAAGGTTTAGGATTCTCTTAATGGTAATATATTTTTAAATCATTTTACTTGCATAGCTAACCTTCAGAGATATAATTTTATAATTTTTTCTGTTATTGATTTCATTTAGTTCTGTTCTGACCTTTTTTATTTATTTTCTTCTGCTGGATCTGGGGTTGGTTTACTCATCCTTTTCCAATTCTTTGAGGTCTTTCCATTTTTTGAATATAGGAATTTATGGATATAAATTTTCCTCTCAGAACTGCTTTAGCTGTGTCACACAGATTTTTGATAACTTGTGTCTCCTTTATCATTTAGTTCAAAGAATCTTTTGGTTTCCATCTTAGTTGCCTCCTTAAAGCAATAATCACTCAGCAGAAGTTTTTTAGTTTCCATTAATTTGTATAGAGATGAGAGTTTCTGTTGGATTTGATTTCTAATTTTATTCCACTGTGGTTTGAGAAGATGCATGGTATAAAAGATCTAATTTTTAAAATTTGTTGAGATATGCTTTGTGGCCTAGGATATGGCTAATCTTACAGAATGTCTCCTGAGCTGATGAGAAAAACGTATATTCAGTGGCTTTGGGGTAGAATGCTCTGTAAATGTCAGTCAGGCCATTTGTTCTAGAGTTCTGTTTAAATTCATTGTTTCTTTGTTTATTTTCTGTTTGGAGGACCTGCCCTTATGTCAGAGTAGTGTTGAAGTCCCAGCTATTACAGTGTTGCTGATCATTTTGTTTAGATTAAGTAGGATTTGCTTTATGAATCTGGGTACACCTGAGTTAAGTGCATAAATATTTAGAATTGTTATGTCTTCTTGTTGAATTATACCCTTCACCATTAATTATATAGTGACTATCTTTGTCTTTCATCACTTTTGTTGATTTGAAGACTAAGTTATCTGAAATCAAAACTGCTACACCAGCTTTCTTTTGGCTTCCGTTTGCATGAAATATTGTTTTCCATCCCTTGACCTTGAGTCTGAATTCATCTTTGTGGGTTAGATATGTTTCCTGAATATAGTGGACACTTGACTTGTGTATATTTATCCATTCGGCCAGCCTGTTTTTCTTTAATGGGAAGTTCAAGCCATACACATTTATTAAAAGAATTGATAACTGGGGCAGATTTCTGTTCATAGTGTTGAGTTGAACTTCGTTGCTTTGTTTTCTCTCTTGAGCCATTGTGGTATCTGGTCTTTGACCTTTAGCTTTTGGATGATTTTACACTGGTGACTGTTTATTGTGCTAAGCTATGTGTAACACTGTTCTGAGTACTTTAGAAGATTAATAAAACAAAAAGTTGGTCCTTTGAAAAAATAAATTAAATTGACATGACTCTTGATAGATTAATGAGAAGCAGAAAAGAAAGGACTCTAATAAGCTCAATCAGGAATGAAAAAGGAGAAATTGCAATTGATACCATGGAAATACAAAATATCATCTATGAATACTATAAAAACCTCTATGCACATAAACTTGAAAATCCGAAGGAAATGGACACATTCTTAGAAACACACAGCCTCCCTAGGCTCAATCAAGAAGAAATAGAATTCCCGAACAGACCAATATCGAGTACTGAAATTGAAGCAGAAAGAAAAAAAACCTTCCTAAAAAGAAAATTCCCAGACCAGATGGTTTAACACCTGAATTTTACCAGAACTACAAAGAAGAACTGGTGCCTATCATGCAGGAATAATTCCACAACATCGAGAAGGAAGGAATCCTCCCCAACAAGTTTTATGAAGCCAAAATCACCCTGATACCAAAACCAGGAAAGGACTCAACAAAAAAAGAAAACTATAGACCTGTATCCCTTATGAATATAAATGCAAAAATTCTCAAAAAAATACTAGCAAACTGAATTCAGGTGCCTATCAAAAAAAATAATCCATCATGACCAAGTGGGCTTCATCCCAGAGATGCAGGGATGGTTCAACATATGCAAATCTATAAATGTAATTCACCACATAAGTAGAAGCAAAAACAAAGACCATATAATACTCTCAATAGATGTAGAAAAGGCATTCAACAAAATTCAGCACCCTTTTATGATGAGAACACTTAACAAAATAGGCATAGAGGAGACTTACCTAAAAATAATAAAAGCCATATATGACAAATCCACAGTCAACATCATATTGAATGAGGAAAAACTGAAAGCATTGCTGCTTAGAACTGGAACCAGATGAGGTTGCCCTCTATCACCGCTTCTATTCAACATAGTGCTGGAAGGCCTAGCCAGAGCACTCAGACAAGAGAAAGAAATCAAGGGCATCCAAATGGGGGCAGAAAAGGTCAAATTATCACTCTTTGCTGGCAATATGATGTTATATCTAGAAATCTCCAGAGATTCTGCCATGAAACTACTGGAATTGATAAACAAATTCAGCAAAGTCTCAGGTTACAAAATCAATGTACACAAATCAGTAGCATTTCTGTATACCAACAACAGTCAAACTGAGAACCAAATCAAAGACTCAATATCCTTCACAATAGCAAGAAAGAAAATAAAATGCCCAGGAATATATTTAAATAAGAAAATAAAAGACCTCTACAGGGAGAACTATGAAACACTGAGGAAGGAAATACCAGAGGATGTAAACAGGTGGAAAACCGTACCATGCTCATGGGTCGGCAGAATCAACATTGTTAAAATGTCTATACTTACCCAAAGTGATCTACAGATTCAATGCAATCCCTATTCAAATACCAATATCATTTTTCTCAGATCTAGAAAAAATAATTTTATGCTTTGTATGGAACCAGAGAAGACACTGTATAGCAGAAGCAATCTTAAGTAAAAAGAACAAATTGGGAGGCATCAATTTACCAAACTTCAAGTTATACTACAAGACTACAGTAACAAAAACAGCATGGTACTGACACAAGAACAGAGACATAGACCAATAGAACAGAACTGAGAACCCAGATATAAAACCACCCTTATACAGTCATCTAATTTTTGACAAAGCAGACAAAAATATGCAGTGGGGGAAAAGAATCCTTATTTAATAAATGGTGCTGGGAAAATTGGATAGCCACATATAGAAGACTGAAACAGGATTTGCACCTTTTACCTCTCACAAAAATCAACTCATGGTGGATAAGAGACTTAAACCTAAGGCATGAAACTATAAGAATTCTAGAAGAAAATGTAGGAAAAACTCTTATAGACATTGGCTTAGGCAAAGAATTTTTGAAGAAGACCCCAAAGGCCATCACAGAAACAACAAAAATAAACAAATGGGACCTGATCAAATTAAAAAGCTTCTGCACAGCAAACAAACTATCACAAGGGCAAACAAACAACCTACAGAACAGGAGAAAATATTTTCATACTACACATCCGATAAAGGGCTGATAACTAGAATCTATATAGAACTCAGGAAAATCAGCAAGAAAAAAATCAAACAGCCCTATCAAAAAGTGGGCAAAGGACATGAACTGAAACTTTTCAAGAAAATAGACTAATGGCCAAGAAAGATATGAAAAAATGCTCAACATTTCTAATCATCAGGAAAATGCAAATGAAAACCACGATGAGCTATCACTTAACTCCAGTGAGAATGGCCTTTATCAAAAATTCTCAAAACAATAAATGTTGGTGTGGATGCAGAGAGATAGAAACACTCATACACTGCCAGTGGAACTGCAAACTAGTACAACCTCTGTGGAAAAGTAATATGGAGATACCTCAAAGAGCTACAAGTAGAACTACCATTTGATCCAGCAATTCCATTACTGGGCATCTACCCAAAGGAAAAAAAGACATCCTATAAAAAGACATCTG
>CAUYSK010069595.1:0-24134 GCA_963575035.1 Avahi laniger
CCAGCTACTTGGGAGGCTGAGACAGTAGGATTGCTTGAGTCCAGGAGTTTGAGGTTGCTGTGAGCTAGGCTGACGCCACGGCACTCGTTCCAGGCAAGAGAGTGAGACTCTGTCTCAAAAAAAAAAAAAAAAAAAAAAAAAAGAAAGAGAAAAAGCCAATTTGAATGGTTTGGGGCTTACACCTACTTTATTCATTGGGTGTATGTTCTGGAGGGAGCCACAGATAAGAGCCTTGAACTGGCTTGTTTACTTAATCTGGTTTCCACTCCCAGGTGCCTCACATAGTCTAAGTATTTCACTAGGTTTAGGGTAATTCTTGTATTTACAAATACATATTTTTCATTAATGCAGTTCTTAAACACAAGCTAGCTTTTACATGGGGACCTCAACTGAAGACATAATGGTTTATCTCAATGCTGGAGAAAAAATTGGTTGTATTGAATTTAGGGAGCCAGTGTGTCAATCTCCAATATGGCATCATCCTAAGTAATCCTGAAGGTAATTTCTGACTGAGTGCCTTATACCTTGACTTTAAAACCTGATCTTTGTAAGAGATGGGAAAGGACAGGAGAGATACTAGAGGCAAACAAAAATTAAAGAATTTCTCAGACTCTTTCTGAAATTGTAATAAGCAACCAGTGTGTCTGATTCCAAACCCTCATATTCTTAATCCAAGCATATATGCATAAGCAAAATGAAAAATGTCTTATGGCATATTTTATCTAAAACAGACACTCTGCCACTCTACCAGATGTTTAAGAGTCAGCATAGTGATGAATTCAGATCTAGTCTAATATGGTGTATATAAATGTGCAGTCACTTTGTATGATGACTTCTTCCCCACATTAGCCAATTTTTTTCTCTCCTACTCAGTGGTATATATTATACACCCAAAATACTCCAAAACATAAAAAAAGATCCACCTGAAGTACAGATTAATATATATTCTAAGCATAGCTAATACACATACCAGTGCTAAAAGCTATATTTTAAATTTTGTTACATGTGAATTTGAGTTTACATAATTACAATTTTGCCCAAAATATGACATTCCACAATGTTTTGTTTTGTCTGAGACAGTCTCGCTCTGTCGCCCCAGCTAGAATGCAGTGGTGTCATCATAGTTCACGGCAACCTCAAACTCCTGGCTTCAAGCGATCCGCCTGCCTCAGCATCCCGAATAGCTGAGACTACAGGCGTATGTCACCACGTCCAGCTAATTTTTTCTATTTTTAAGTAGAGACAGGGTCTTGCTCTTGCTCAGGCTGGCCTCAAACTCCTGAGCTCAAGTAATCCTCCCGCCTCAGCCTCCCAGAGTGCTAGGATTATACGTGTGAGTCACTGTTCCCAGCCTACAAAGTTTTATTGTGAGGTTTTTTTTTTTTTTGAAATGGGGTGTTGCTATGTTGCCCGGGCTGGTCTTGACCTCCTGGCTCACACAATGTTTTTAAGTGTTAGTTTGCTGCATTTTTGAGTATGTGTTCATCTCTGATAACAATTAGCATTTTCATTACTCCTCCTTAAATATAAAACTTAAAATCTCAGGGGGGAAATAGTTTATATTCAAAAACATTTAATTTTCTTTTTGACTTTAAAGAAATTGTGTTTATTTTTTAAAAAAAAAGGAACGAAGAAACAAGGGTCTTCTAGTATTTCTGTGAGATACGATGCTCTCTCTTCCTAAAACAGAATGTTTAATTTTAATGCATCCAGAAGCAGACCCAGAAATAAGTTCTTTTTTGCATAGTCACACTATTTTATTTTGGAATGTCATGAATTTCCAGAAAATTAGGAATATCTATTGTTCAATATAAGCACAGAAATACATACACAAACCAATGAGAAAAGAAACTGTGGATTAGCAATAAATTTTCATTATCCAAATCTGTCTTCTGCTCCCCTCTAATCTACACAGAAAAAAAAAAATCACAAATGGCCTATATATGCGAAATATATCTAGTTGTAAGAATTTTGCTCACATTTGCCCAAAAACATTCAGGAACAATAATTTAAAATTGAATTAGTAACACTGATATGGATGTTCTACCTTGAAGGCTTATAACTGTCAGAAATTTAATAATTAATTCTCCTAATTAAGGTGATAATAAGAAGTAAGGTCCATTACAGTTACACCTGACTTCTCATTCCTAAATGAATGACCCCAACATAAACATCCTGTAGATTGAGCAATGGAAAAGAAATGTTGCAGGAGAATCTTTAGTATGCTATAAGACACTTCAGGATCATATGGCATCTAAAGTACAATATATAGCTCCATCTGGAAATGGCAAAAAGCAAGGACAACTTCAAGAGTTCACTGGCTAAGGGAGTCATGGGGGCTCCTAAAGGCAGTATAGTGAAGACAAAGTCCATTCCACACAGTACTGATTTTTGACCAAGAGGAACATTAAGAAGCATATATTCAGGGCAACTTGAATCTATATCTCCCATGCAAACAAACAAATAAATAAAAATGTGTGTGCTTGGGGGTTCCCAGCCCCAAAGCTTTTACTTGGGGTCCCCAGTAAATCACTTGTGCTTTGTAAAAGCTCCAGAAGTGATTCCGATTATGTACCCTAAGTTGAGAAGTCTCAACACCAAGAAACTCTGCAGCCTGAACATTAACTTCTCTAACCTTATGCTACTTTGGTTGGTGTAAGTATGATGAAAATGTATACGTCCTCCTTTCTACAACACTCTCTCCCTACCTTTCAGTAAGGTTTGATTAAGTGCAGAGCTAAGTACTTAACTTCTAAAGAAACATATAAACCAGGGATTATCAATTCTGAGCTGGGTGAGTTGGACACCAGTTTATGAAAATCTTGACAATGAAAAGAACTCATTACTAAACAAAAATAGCCTAAGAAAGGATTTAATGCCCAGGTCTGGCTCATCAAAACGTAATCCAATATTTGTCGCTAGGGCTGTAACCCAGTGGTCTTAAATTTAAACAGCAATTACAGTATTTCTCAGGCACACAGTCAAATTATATTCTCCCGATGGACATCAAACATTTCCAGGTGAAAACTGACCACCTCCAAAACTCTAAAAAGTGCATTTTTCTTTCCTGCAGCTAGTGACAAATTTACAAAAAAGAAATATAGTAGTCCTCTCTTATCTTCAAGGCATACATTCCAAGACCCTCGGTGGATGCCTGATACCACAAATAGTACTGAAGGCTACACACACACACACACACACACACACACACAATGTTTTCTTCCTGTACATACATACCTGTGATAAAGTCTAATTTATATAATTTATAAATTAGGTACTGTAAGAAATTAATAACAATAACAAATAATAAAGTAGAACAATTGAAACAATATACTACAAAGTTATATTAATGTGGCTTTCTCTCTGTAAGTATCTTACTGTGTACTGTACTCACCTTCCTTCTTGTGATGATGTAAGATGGTAAAATGCCTACATGATGAGATGAAGTGAGGTGAATGATGTAGTGTTTAAAACTTATAAATTGTTTATTTCTGGAATTTTCCATGTAATATTTTCATATCATGACTGACCGTGGATGACTGAGATCTCAGAAAACAAAAACCAGGATAAGGGCAAGACTATTGTATCTCAATTCTCATTCTTCACCTGACTGCTCAGGCTACCTGTGTTAATAATCTCTTCAAAAGGCTAAAGTCTATACTATAGTATACAAGGATTGGTAGAGAGAAATAAAACCTCTCTAACCTAAAACAATCATGTCATCTTCATTTCAATCCTTAGGAAAATAATTCAGAAGGAGCTGGTTATATACCAAAGAAACCGACTTTAATGGAAAATGGTTTAGCAAGAGCCATGGTTCTTCAACCTGAGATCAGCCCTCTACCAAAAGGAGCCCAACAAACACTTTTAAACCAACAAATCAAACAATAAAACTTGCACCTCAATGGCTCTAAATGCTCTGAATCACTCTCTCTCTCTCAAGCCTTTCTGGAAATCAGTCGGAGGTGGAATATAAGCTATCATAAATTCATTATTTTTCAAGGTCTTCAGGGGCTTAACTCTTCAAAGTCTCTAAGGACACCCCTCCCCTTAATTTCATAATGACCTTACAGCCTCACAGCTAAGAACAATAACATCAGCAACAGCTAACATTTATCGAGTATTTACTATATATTAGGCACTGTGCCAAGTGCTTAACCTCCTTTACCTCATTTAAACCTTACAATAACCCTATGAGGTCAGTCTATTATTTACTTCCACATTACAGATAAGAAAAGTGATGCTTTTTTGACTATCTTTTCTGCTCTTCGCTCTCAAAGTCCTAAACCCTTAGATATTCCTCCCAATTTTAGGTTCCTGTCAGTTTATTCACAAAGAGAAAAAATATTTCTGGACATCATTCAAAGAAAAACAATCATATCTACTGTCCGGGTTATTTTTTACCCCTTAAAGTTTTTAGTAAATTTCATTTTCACTGTTGAGAAGGAAGGGTGCTCTACAATAGTGCATCTCAAACTTTAGTGTGTTTCACAATTAACAGGACAGCTAGTTTTTTGTTTTTTTGCGGGGGAGACAGAGTCATACTCTGTTGCCTGGGCTAGAGTGCCATGGCGTCAGCCTAGCTCACAACAACCTCAAACTCCTGGGCTCAAGTGATCCTCCTGCCTTAGCCTCCCTGGGATTACAGGCATGTGCCACCACACTTGGCTAAGGGACAGCTAATGTTAAAGCCTAGAATTTCTGATTTTGGGGCCTGGGATGAGGTCTGAGATTCAAATTTTTAACAGGTTCTCAGATACTGCTGATATGGGGCCCACTGCTTTATATGAAGGGAAAAAAAGTAATCCTCTCTCACCTTGGCTATCACCTCAAGTGGAAACACTTCTCTAAAGAGTACTTTCAACAAGAAAGACAGTTAGGGTTTAAAAACACCTCCAGGTCTGAAAGCTAAAAGATTTCCTTTTTTTGCCCCCACTTCACAAAGCTCCAATGACACCAGTGACAGGAAGGCAGAAAAGAGAAAATAAAGGACAGAATGTTTGTAAACTCTGCTCAAGAACCTCTTACCATTCGCGTTCTACTTCTTCAGTCTGAAAAGTGTTTCCTTTGGGCCTTGGGCAAGAGAGATGCCAAAGAAAAAAGAAGTTGATTGTTTTGCAATACCAATCCCCAAGATAAAGATAGGCTCTTAAAACATAATAGAATTTTGCACTACAAACAAAATATCAAAACGCTCTAAACTCCTGTCTCTCTTCTGTCACATTATCCTTCATCTCAAAAGAGCTATTTCTCTTACCCAAGACTGACCCAAAGTCTACACTTTCTTGAGCAACTTAAATATTGATTAAGTCAATGCCATCTAGGATGAGTGACTTTAGGGAATAGGATTTGTTAAGAATGTCTCCTCAGCCAGCCAGGGAAGCTTCTTGTGTGGGTGCTCTCAACCGTGACTAAACTGTACCAAGAGAAATATATTTTAAAATATTAATATGGTCTGGCACCTTCCTGATGCTAATGCTCCCAGGCCCATCCCAATGGCACAACTGGGAAATTAAGTGAGGAGAAAGGCAATCTTCCCTCTGCTCTCTGCTTTTAGATGCTCCTCCCTCCATAGCTTTGCCACGCACAGACTCATTCTATACAAATACATAGAGCTAGAACATGCTCACACACACAAATAACTCTCTGCAGGAACCAAAAATCAAAGCCTACCCCCATGGTTTTTAAGTGAGCAAGTCCAATTTCCTTCTTTGTGGCTCTTGACACATGCTGGCTGGGAGCCGTCTGGATTTTTTCTGCCTTGTTCCTGCACCAGAAGGCTCTGCACTGCAGGTCAGGGGATGATAAGGAAATGAACAGTGTAATTTCCAAGGCCTCTGAACACCGCCCTGTCAGCAGCTCTGGAGGCGGGTTACTCAAGCATGGCTTGAAGAGCGAAAACCACAGAGAGGAGGGCTCAGACAGCCAGCAGTGGCAGGATCTCAGCTGTGCATGTTACTGCCACCTCCAGCCTGAAAGCCCAAGCCCTGCTGCCTCTCTGGATGAGTTCTCATGGTATAAGCTGTGATACCCAAATGGCAAAAATACAAGTTCACACTGGGGGAGGAAGATTAAGGACCAGGACTTAGGTTTTCCATGCACTCTTGTGTAGAAACAAAAGCACTTAGTGCTCTTCCAGCGTCCGTGCCGGCAAACCCACAGTTAACATCTTTCCATATACCTAATGCCACGCCAGGAATATGGCCAGAAAGGAAACTCAATTCATATGAAATCTGAATTCAACAGGCCACTTGAATATTCTCTGAAGCCAATTTTTGGTCTTTTTTTCCCCCTCCAACTATAAATATCAGGGGCTTTAGAACATATCACCAGTATGCAAATTTCCCAGCCTAGGTTTGGAACTTCTGAGCATAATGTTGAAAGTCTATGCCAACATCTTTATTCATACTGGGCTTCCTGTATAGTGGAATGTTGTTATATTTTAGTCCATTATTGCCTAGGACAGACATACACATTTCAACTCAAATCATGTTTTCGTTTTTCTAATATTTATTAAATGCTTCCTACATGCCAGGCACTGTTCTGTTTAATATGAACTAATTTAATTTCATAACAACCTTATGTAGGTGCTGTTGTTTTCCTCATTTTGCAGAGGAGAAAATTAACCAAGAGCGATTAAGTACCTTGGTTAGTAAGTGGTAGAGCTGGCATACAAACCCAGGTAGTCAGGCTCCAGTGCTTACACTCTTAACCACTAAATTATACATAACAGTTGATGAGAAATTTAAGTTTAGAAGGCTGGTGTTTTATTTTTATTTTCTTTTTCTGCAGAGACAGGTGCTGTGGCGTGATCATAGCTCACTACAACCTCTAATTCCTGGGCTCGAATGATTCTCCAACCTCAGCCTCCCAAGCAGCTAGGAGTACAAGCATGTGCCACCAGGCCTGGCTAATTTTTTATTTTTTTGTAGAGGCAGGGTCCCACTCTGTTGTCCCACCTTAGCCTCCCAAAGTGCTGGGATTACAGGCAAGAGCCACGGTGCCCAGCCTTATCACTGGTGCTTTAAATGTGAAGTGGCTCCCAATGCCTACCTTATAAAGAAAATTTACAAAGATTCACAAACTTTAATGTATATAGCAATTATCTGGAGAAACTTCTAAAGTGCAGATTTTTGGGACCTTGCCCCCAAAACTTATTTAGCAGATCTGGGTTACGTGCCAAGAACCTGATTTTTGACACTCTAGCAATGTGATGCACATGGTTTTATGGGACACACTTTCAGGAACTCTGCCCTAGATGGTAAACTGTAAGCTCCTCAAAAAGCAGAGACCATCTCTGTTTTATTTGCCAGTGTATACCCAGTACCAAGTAGAGTATCTAAAATCTAAAATGCACTCAGTTAATGTACTGAATGAATGAAAAGTGATAACAGCATCCAACAGTTATCTTCTCTTTACAAAACACTTAATATCCACAACACATTTGAAGGTCTGCTACTAGTGATGTGTTCAAGTAAGAAGCACTGAAACAGGGGTTTTTCTTACTTGCCATTGCCAAATAAAGAACGAACTAACAATGCCTCAATGATTACAATAAAAATTTGACCGAATGCAATATTCCAGAACATGCACATATACACATAGACCTTAAGGAGTCAAGCTCAAAGTAGCAGTTTGAAAGTAACTTTCCCTCTTTATATGTAACAGGACAGGTTCGGCATCAACCGTACATGGTTAT
Organism: Avahi laniger; assembly: GCA_963575035.1. Classification (NCBI taxonomy): domain Eukaryota; kingdom Metazoa; phylum Chordata; class Mammalia; order Primates; family Indriidae; genus Avahi; species Avahi laniger. The sequence continues at coordinate 7,700 of CAUYSK010069595.1, forward strand.
TCTCTACAAACATCACCTTACCTAAGAACCCTAAAACTCAAAGACCGTTTGTTTACTGAGTGTCTACAATGTTACAGTCACTATGAAAAAAAAAAGTCACTATGAAAAACAAGTGAAAGCAGTCTTGGAGTATCTGGGCATTTATATCCACTCTTTCTAAGGTAGTCTTACACTGGGAAAATGGAGAATCCCTCATAACAGTTAAGATTTGTTCCAAATCCCAAAGTAACAACATGCCATAAGAATTTGGTGTCTAGAAACCTGGCTTCTATGCCTGGCTTTGCCACTAACTGTGAGATCCTGGACAAGTCACATGACTTCCCTGGTCTTAGTTTCTTCTCTAAAATGAGGAAATTGGACAAGATAATCTTTCTCTGGGCCCTCCATGAATTATAACACCCAAAGGAAAACAGAGCAGCTGAATGAAAAAATAAATTAAGCTTGTAGTTAGAGAATGCAACTCTGTTCCATATAAATATCAACTTTTTTCTTTTTTCCATGAAGGAAAATGCTTGAGGGCATTTGGCTTCAGGAAGCAAGGTTGACTGCTATGCCATCAATTGCTAAGAAAGAACAGCTAGTGGAGGAAGGTGTTTGAGAAAGCTTTGAATTAGAAAGAATAAAAGCAACCTGACCTTGGTTGGGCAATGAAGGATTGCAACACAAGAGAACTGAGCTGGAAGGCACAAACTAGGGCAGGAACACAAAACCAAGGGCAAAGGAAGATGCTCTTAGAACACGGAATATGACAGCAAGCATGCTCAGAAGGCAAAAGAGCAAAGAGCACACTTGAACATATTCTGTGTATTCTAAACTAATGGGGGAAGTGGTAAATATATGCAGCATTCTGAAAGCAGCAGAAGCTGACACAAAAGCATGGGGAAAGCAGAGTGCAGTGTTCCTTCCTTGGAAGAGCAAAAGCGGTAGCTAAAGAGAGGCGAGGGGAAGCTTCTGGTTGCAAATTTGTAAATCCTTTAACCACCAGAGCCTACTGGTTACTTTATGTGATTTGGAAAAAAAGGAGTCTCACCTTAAACTTCTGGTCATAAGCCCTGACAGAGTCAGCACAGATAGATCACTGTCATCTATGGTTTGTAAATTCCTTTTTTTTTGCCTGTCAGAGTGGCGACACAAGCACTAAGCTCAGGACACTCAGACAGGCGCCCACCCTCCTCCCTACCTCCCCTTCCATCCCTAACTTAACAACCCATCAATCAAACCAAAGGCAAGGGAACAGGCAGGAGCCAGAAGGCTCTGTCTTGTTTATTCCTCAACATTCCCTCCCCCATCTCTTCAGCTGGCAGGAAGTATGAGGCAGGAGCATTCAATAACAATTCAGGCAGCAGCAGTTGCTAAGAGCCATCTCTGGACTCTCCTAGAACTCTGGGAAACAGCACAGGGAGCACTGCCAGACAAAGGTATGGTAGACCAGGATCCCATGAAGGGAAATTCACATCCTTGGCTGACAGGAAATTCCCTAGGCCATAGTGAGGTATCTACCTTGGTAAGAGAGAAGACCCTGAGGTAGATAATTTGAATATTCAAATATTCCTTATCAGCTAGCAGTCAACATTCTACCCTGCACCACAGACTCCATTATCTTCTCTCCTATCTCCAAGGAAGGGGAGACTCCAGTCGAGACATATTCCAAATTTTATGAATTTTCCCTCTTCATGACAGTTCCCAGTTTAGAATGTACAATTCCTAGATTATATCAAAACATCTCTTTAGCTGTTTTGGTTCTGTTGGTTGTCCCTACATAGAAGGAACATTCCAAACCAGTTAGGCCATAGGCAAGCCCATTTCTCAGAGAGAACATCTTAAAGAGATTTTCAAAGACTGCTTATAAACTATAGTACTAATCATCAAACAGTAACTGAGCACCCATTATGCCTAAAACTCTGGGGTTCTAGTTTCTCAAAAGCTGCTCCACTGCAAGGTTCCTAACTTTCTTTTCTTTAACTTGTCTCTTCCCCTCCTCCCATTCCAGAAATGTTCTCTCCCTGCACAGTGTTTTCATCTCCTAGCAACTTCCAAACATTTATTTATATAATTATTTATTTCAATGGCCAAAGACAATATGGAAGCACCCCCAGAACCACACTGCCCAAAAGGGTTGAGGGAACAGGGGAAGGAATTGAGAAAGTAGGCTTTTGCTTATTGGTAACATTAAACTCCCCAGCAAATTTTCTGCTTCTGAAAGTATTTGCCAGCAATTTTATCTACCTTCCAAAAACTGAAGCACAGTCTCTCTCTTCTATCTCATTCCACTGCCCCATTCTCAGTCTCCTTGGAAGGCAAGGCTTATAGCAAAGCAACATTATTAAGGGGCAAAATTCCGTGGCACCAGGTGTATTCTTTTTGTTTTTTTTAAAGATATTGGGTCTTGCTCTGTTGCCCAGGCCATAGCGCAGTGGTGTCATTATAGCTCACTATAGCCTCAAACTCCTGAACTCAAGCAATCCTCCTGCCTCAGCCTCCTGAGTGGCTGGGATTTACAGGTGCATGCCACCATGGCTGGCTAATTTTTAAATTTTTTATAGAGACAAAGTCTCACTATGTTGCCCAGGCTGGTCACAAACTCCTGGTCTCAAGCGATCCTCCCATCTCGCCCTCCCAAAGTGCTGGAATTATAGGTGTGAGCCACCATGCCCAGCCCCAGGGTTTATTCTTCGCTGAAAATATTGCATGTTTTAGCCCAATTACAATCTGAAGGGCAGCCACCCAACCAGTCCCTACACCCATATGAGAAAAAATGGGTTCCATTTGCTTCTCCATTGAAGACAATCATGGATATTTAGACTTGAATCCAATATGAAGCTAAGGCAACATTAATCCTCTCACCCACAGACTACTACTGGGTGCAGAAGACTGTACATAAATCAAGAACCCTTAAAAAAAAAAGACAGGAAAATAAAGGCCACCTTCAGAAATGCTTTTTAGCACAAGAAGAACAATGATTATCAACATGGATATATGGCAAGAGTTTCTCAAAGCCAGACGTAGGGAACAGTAGAACTCCTGGTATTCCTAGGTCTCTTTAAAACAGTATTAGCCATCTGTACCCCAGAGAAAAATGGTAGATCACAGCCAGTACAGTATAAGCCATGCCAGTAACCAGTTGGAACTTGACTCTGCTGAAGTGGACTACAGCATCTGCCACCTAAACACAAGCAGCCTTTCTGGCAGCTGCCACCGGTAAAAGGGAATGAGCCATTGTGTTATTAGTGGAAGAAACTCACAGCCCTGTTACCAGAGATGCCCAGATGTTGCTAAGAGCTACAGATGTGCCAAAGACAAAGACCAAAATACCTACAGCAAAGAAATTACAAGCTACCACTGGAATCCAGGCACTAAGGAGGCACCACCATCCAAACACATACATCCAGTCTTTATTTATTAATATTTACATATGGAAATAGGTATTCCCTGCTGCAGCTGATGTAATTACAGAGAAATCAATTTCTGCTGCATCTGCTGGGATCAGCTAAAAGCATAGGGTGAGCAAAGCATAGAGCAGAAAATCAAGAGCCAATGAACAGCTCATCACCAGGCCAGCCACTCTGTAGGAAATTATAAGCTGCTGAAGTTTAAAGCAGCCTGAGCTGACCCTAGACTCACATCTACTCTGCTCCAACCCTGCAAGCTCTGTTTCCTGGAGATATAAACTAAGATCATCCTCCCAGAGAAAGGACTCAGTTTTAACTCCTCCTGGGGCTGCAGGCACCTGTCCTTCCAAATCAAGCAGAAGGCAAGGTATTATTACACTGTTTGGCAGCTATTAAATCACCAGGAGACTTTGATAATCATAATAATTACAATAGATGCAGGCGACACCTGGCAAAGAGCTACACCTTTAGTGGCCAAAGAATTTCTTTCTAAGCCAAACTTTCATAGCCACAACACTAACTCACAAGGTCTGATTAAGTATCTCATAGAACAGACAAAACCTCCTGCCCCAAAATTTTGCCCCTTTGCTCTTTGGTAGCCACCAACACAACACTCGGTAGATATGTCATGAAACTTAATTAACCCTTTGTTCTTTTAGAGACTCAGCAGCACCATTTATCCCACCAAGAACCATATTATACATGTAACGAAAAGCTTATTAAATTTATCATCTATTATGATTCTGATGATGAAATGCCAGTCAAGCTGGGGAACCAAAAAAAGGTTTGATGCCAGCCTCCAGCAACAAGTGTCTGTGGTGGGAAGGTCTCAACTCAGGCTACAGAAAATTCATTCTACCAAGTAGCTGCCCCCAACAACATATATCCTGTTCCAAAATGTCCATGCCTGCTGGAAATGAGTCTGTAGGGAATCCTCTAATTTGGAACAAAACCACATTATCATTACCAGATGCTCTGACATTGTAATTGGTCATTACCCACAAACTAATGAGCCTCCCACAGAGTGCACATAGCATTTGGCAGTTGATCCAGGGCAGTTTTAACTGGCAGTGGGCAGCCAGATCTGGCCACCTCTTACCTTTTCAGACTTGACTTTCTTTAGCGGGCGACACTCATTCTCCCCTTCCTCTGGCTCCGGTTTAGCTCCCAAAGGATTGAGCGCTGCCCCAGGCTCAATAGCTATACTCCCAAGTGGCTCCACAGCTCCTGTATCCACCCCTGCACTTCCATCATACTGACCACCCCGTCCTCCCAAGGGAACTGGCTGGAGGACCCCAGGATCCTTTTCTGAACAAGTCCCCACTCCTTCGCTTCTCTCCTTCTTGCTCTTAGACGAGCTGTTCTCCTTTTCCTTTTTGGAGCCGGCTACACTGCGGGATGCCTTAGCCGCCTTCTCTGAGCCCTTGGGAGCAATAGCAGCAACCAGGCCTCCTGCATTGGCACCATCTCCTGAGCGCCCCTGCACCTCTTTCTTGCTAGCTGCCCCCTCACTTGGAGTGAACAGGGAAGTCCCTGGAGTGGGTTTGCTAGTGTCTTTGCCACTCTTATTCCTTTTGGATTTTGATTTGCCTTCCTTCCCTTGAGGACCTGGCACTGGGGTCACAAACTTGATGTTGTCTGGTAGTGTGGCCACAGCATTGGGAGCCGGTATCCCCACCTCCTTTGAGCCTGACATTTCCAGTTTCTGCTGGTCCTTTTCCAGATCGGCGTCCAGGTCAATGATGAGATTCCCTACTCCAATGTCCCATTCATCCCCACTGTCGTATGTCTCAACCGGGTTTGCATCCACTCCTTTCCCTCCGGAGGCTCCACTGCTCAAGGACATCTTAGAGTCAACGTCCCACCTCAAGATTCAAGGCTCTTGCTTGCCCCCAGCTTTCCTATTTTCAGCTTCAGCTATGTTCTCAGACCTGCCACATTGGTCAGTACATGCCCAGTGGACAACATCATTGCTGGAAAAAGAAAATTTAAAAAGCTGTTAAAGGAAACAATACAGGCAAGGAGACAGCCTGAAATAAACTCCCACACAAAACAGACCCTTCCTATGGGGCTATCACATCACAATGGACAAGACAAACAGCTTCAATTGTATTTCTAACCAAGTCACATTGGACCTAGGGAAAAGTTAATTCCCACTCCAGCTCCCCAGGGGAGAGCACAGTATTTCCAATTGCCCAGAGATTCTGTGCTAAGTCTTAACTAGGAGTCCTCTAGAGTTAGTTTCCCATTCCTGAAAAACTTATTTGTATTACCACTGCCAGCTGGTAATCCTCCTTCAGTCAGTACAGGTGTTGGCATATCACAGATTCAAGCTCTAGCACAACTTTGTTCAAACCCCCTTTCTTCTTCCTGTTTTGTAAATTATCAGAGATCCAGAACATAATCTAGGCAAAAGCTTCAAAAGCCCTCTACTAGGCCGGGCACGGTGGCTCATGCCTGTAATCCTAGCACTCTGGGAGGCTGAGGCGGGTGGATGGCTCAAGGTCAGGAGTTCGAGACCAGCCTGAGAAAGAGCGAGACCCCGTCTCTACTAAAAAATAGAAATTAGCTGGACAACTAAAAATATATATAAAAAATTAGCCGGGCATGGTGGTGCATGCCTGTAGTCCCAGCTACTTGGGAGGCTGAGGCAGTAGGATTGCTTGAGCCCAGCAGTTTGAGGTTGCTGTGAGCTAGGCTGATGCCACGGCACTCTAGCTCAGGCAACAGAGCGAGACTCTGTCTCAAAAAAAAAAAAAAACAGAAAAGAAAGCCCTCTACTAACAAGGCCTGTCTCTACTAAAAATAGTATAGATTACTTGTCATTCTACTATTGGGGGAAAAAGTCCTATTATGATTAAAGAGAAAAGCAAGCAGAAGTGAGAAAAATGCAACTCCTCAGAGAGGACTCAACCAATCAGCTTAAGTTCAGAGAAGTTAAATCAACCTTATCAAATTCTGGGTTTCAAATTATGTCTGAATGGTAGGATTCAATGTGGCCTTTCCCACTAAAATACTTAGAAGACATAGAAAAAGAGAAAAATGTTAATCCTATCAAAAACTGGACACTACTAAAAAACCTAACATCAGGAGTTGGATAACTCTTTACTTTCTCATATAAGATTGATGGCACTGTATCAACAAATACCAGAGCCTTACACTTCATGAAAGAGAGACTGGCTATAAAGGAAGCGGTGTTATTAAAAGGGCAATTTATATCTCTCCACTGTCCCCAACCTTTTTGTTTTTGGCACCAGGGACTGGCTTCACGGAAGACAATTTTCCCCCAAACGGGTTGGGGGTGGGTGGGCGGAGCTTATGACCCACACTGGGCTGTGGCTTGGGGGTTGGAGACCACAGTTCTAGAAAACCTGGCAGCCAACATATACCATCTAGGTATTACTTTATGACAAAGCCAAAAAGTTCTGTTCTTGCTTACTTCTCTGTCCACCATCTTTCTGTACTGATTTAAAAAAATAACTTTTATAAGATAACTGAGTAGAAAGGGCAAGCTAGTGGTATCACAATGTATCCTGTAAAGTGGATCTCTAACAGGTAAATGGTACAGATACGACAGAGACAGGATAAATCGTACTTTTCACCTACTCCCTCAACAGTGTCAAGGAACCAAAGTGCAAGGGCAAGAAAAGATGTCATACTAGGAGAGCAAAGCTGTACCAGTGGAATGCCTGCTAGCAACTTGGATTTAAGAGGCATGCACATTAATGTGCCATTTAGTTGTAGATCTGAGAAGAAAATGTATCCCTAACCCAAGTAGAGAGCTTAGTGTTAACAGTAATCAACCACTGTTTATTAGCAAACATCAAGTTTAGGTAGATCTTACTTCATAAAGGATGAACAAAAGGGGGAGGGGGAGAACATGATATAGAAACTATGAAAAAAATGTAACCCACAAGGTAAAAGAAACATAATCGCTGAAGAGTCAGAGAAATGATACCTCTGAAAATGATCTAGAATTCTAAAGAAATTTTTAGTAAACTCTTTGGAATTCTTAACACAACACAAGAAGACTTGGTCTCCATGAAATAGTAGTGTAGTAGACTTTTGTTCATTCATTAGAAATTTTTTTATTTATTGCCTACTATGTGCCAAGGCACTAAATTAGATGCTGGGAACACAGCAGTGAATAAAACAGTAAATAAAACAGTGGAACATGGTACTAAAAATAATTTTTCTAGGGGCAGAGGGCATTCTAGGAAAGGAAATGCCAACTGAATCTCCATGACAGAGAATTATTAGAACACAGTTCTTTTCAAAATCATAATTTATTACCTCAGCAATCTTTGCAATTGTGGCTAGGCTTAGAGCATAACCCACATTAATCTAAAGCTTACCCACTATTCTCAGTATGTAATTTAACCATTAAAATAACCCCATGTTGTTTTATTCTTGGAAAACAAAACTTTCCTTAGATTCAAAAGTGCTTCCTCTAAAAATAGGATAGTAATGGAAGAGAGACACTGGAGCAGTAAGGAAAGCATAACACATATAAAAATGTTAGTACTGAGAGCTTCTGACAGTTCTCACTCTACTGTACTGGCTGACCCTTGTATGAGGCAGGATAAACAAACTATGCCAGTAAGGAAGAGAGAACATTAAGAAGATAACAGGTTAAAATGAAAAGATGTAACTTAGTTGAAAGGACAAAAGGATATAACATTAAAAAAAAAAAAAGTAAGATGCAAGGAAATGAGAAATGTAAAATTCACATAGAAATCAGAAAAGCACAGAACTGAAACTATGGAAAATAAATCAGTGAATTATAAGAAAACTTAAGATATTTTTCCATGTTGCAAAGGAAAACACAATGAAAAGGAAATGATGACAGAAACTGAGAGAGAGCAAGTGTTTAATACCACTGAAGGAAAACTGAAGAAGATACTAGAACAAATGGGGAAAAGCAACCTATCAAAGACTCAAAGACATAATAAATGTCTTGAGCTGAACAAAGATCCTCCACACAGACTGAAACGGTTCATTACATTTTCAGTAAAATCAATTTAGTAAGTCAAATTCACACACATTCTAGAAAAATTTTCAAATTACAAAGGACAAAAATTGGGCCGACTTCAGACTGCTCTGTAGTATTAAATGTTAAAAGAGAATGACAAGGCCAGGCGCGGTGGCTCACGCCTGTAATCCTAGCTCTCTGGGAGGCCAAAAGGCGGGCGGATCATTTGAGCTTAGGAGTTCGAGACCAGCCTGAGCAAGAGCAAGACCCCGTCTCTAATAAAAATAAAAAAAAGAAATTAATTGGACAACTAAAAATATATAGAAAAAAAAATTAGCCGGGCATGGTGGCACATGTCTGTAGTCCCAGCTACTCGGGAGGCTGAGGCAGGAGGATCACTTGAGCCCAGGAGTTTGAGGTTGCTGTGAGCTAAACTGACGCCACGGCACTTGCCCCGGGCAGCACGGTGAGACTCTGTCTCAAAAAAAAAAAAAAAAAAAAAGAATGAATCTACAGAATTTTGAAAAGAATAGGTCAGGAATCTTACACTTAGTCAAGTTGTTTGTCATGTGTAAAAACAATGTATTTTCAGTTATGTAAGAACACATACATATCCATCTTGTTAAAAATTACCTAAGCACTAAAATCAGTTCCACGTAGCATAAATTTAAATAATTCTTGTAAATACAAATACCAACAGCATTTTGTAATCTAAGAGTAAATTCAATGCAGGTATTAAAGATTATCCCTGAAAAAGATGCAAGGCAAAATCAGTACTTTAATAATGTAGCTCAAAAGGTTCCACCTTATGGAGCAATGGGTTCGCTGAAAACAAAACAAACAAAAAAAACAGTTCTACCTAACACCAATAAGGAAAGACAAATCATAAGTTATAATGCTGACACTTACTCAAATTCCTCTTGTTCCAATTCCATATGTCATGGAAAATTGTTTTTTGGGTTTTCTTCTAGTAAGCAAGTATTACTGCCATTACATTTTTTTAATTGTACTTTTTCTAAAAGGGTAGCAGGAGATGAAAAGAACATCTGATGGTCTGTGCTAATTTCCAGATGCCCCATCTTAAGTGAGATAGTCATTAAATGAAAGGATGTCCTAGAAAGCATAGTATGGTAAAAGTCTGGGAAGTCATTTTATATGAGGAAAAGTCTCAAAAATTGGGATTCTTTAGTCTGGAGGAGAACACTGAAGGGAGACAGACTGGTTAGCTTCAAATATACGATGGTTGCAACATGGAAGAGGTAAGTTATTCTACGATGCTGCGGGTAGAAATAGGATCAGTAAGTAGAAGTTACAGTAAGACAGATGTTAAACTTAGGAAAAAGTTTAATAACCTGAGATTTCTAACAAGGACCATAATGTTTAATGAAATTATGTCTTTATCACTGAAAGTATTTGAGCAGAAAAGCATAATAACCTGTCAAGCAAATACACAAATTTTCCCCTATGTGTTGTAGGGTTAGTCTAGACTTGCTTGGGGCCTTTTTCAATCTACAATTTTATTAGTGTACCTATCAAAAAATGCTTTCTCTATGAGTTTCTACGAGTTTTCTGAAAACAACCCAGAATTTCTGAATGACCAGGATGCAAAGAAAACGTATCCTGAGGACTGATCTTCAGTGACCTTGATGTTCTCTAAGAGAGTCCCTGTACTCCTATTTTTGAGAGTGTAAGAGTTTTCATAAGTACTACTTTTCAAGCAGGTGACTTTTCAGAAATCCAGCTTTCCAAACTCAGCAGGCTTTATAGTAACTTTGGTGGTACATTACATTGTAAAACTGCCAAGGATCCTTTATCAGCCTGGCTGCAGCAGCCAAACCACTTCCCATCTGTTCCTTGGCTTTATACAGCTAATAATCAACTCTCTGACAGGTCACTGCAGAGATGTTTAACCCCAGGAGGTAGGGTAACTAACATACTAGCTGGAAATGAAAAGCACTGACCTCTTACTTCGATGGCAGAGAAAGTGCAGAATCAGGAGAACCAATACCTTACAGAGACCACAAGGCATTTAACAATTTGCAAGAGCTTTTATGAATATTTTACTCTTTTTTTTTTTCCTTCTACCTAATTGTATTCTACTTCCTTGTTTAGGACTGCAGTTCACTTTGTGCTTGGTTCCTATACCTGATCACCAAGAAACTACTCTGCATGGCTATGGCTAAGGGAAAGATAGGTCATGACAATCACTCTCCTTAGCTTGTACCAACCCAAAGCATTCATGCTTGAAAGTTAACACATAACAGAAGTTCAGATCCTAGTTTCCTGTCTGGAACCCAAATCCGTATCTCTGACGCCCAGCCCAGGTTGGTACCTTTGTAAATCACACAGTTCAGGTCATTAATTGTTTTTTTTCTTTCTTTCTTTTCTTTATTTTTTTATTTCAGCATATTATGGGGGTACAGATATTAATTGCTTTTTTAGGGGCACATGTCATAGATCATACCACTACTCTATCTCAGGAAAGAACAGGGCCTCTCTTCAAGAAGGCTAAGAATGAAAAAAAGTTTCAGAGGGAAAAACCAGCAACTGGACCCTACTTATGTCCAAATATAACATGAAAAACTATATTTCTCTTTCCCCTCAGAGAGATCTCTGTATCCATTCTAGAAGGCTTCAAAGAGAAAGGAGATTCCTTTAATTGGTAACTACCCAGACACAGTCCTGTCTAGGTAGTAAATTGTCCAATGCTGTTCTATTGTAAATTTATTTGTCCTTCTCTTTTCTTATGGCTTTTGGATCAATCTTTTTATATGGTTTGGCCTGAGCAAGTGACAGTTGTACAGGAGTGTGTATAATCTGCTTGGAACCACACAGGGTCACATATCTAAAACACGGATATCAGGCTATCTGTCTGGTATTCCCCTCCAAAAGCTGCATGCCAAAGAAAAGAAATGCCATACTCAATTCTAAGCAGGTAGCATTATGTAGCAAAAAGAACACTGAACTTAGAATCAGGAGATGTGATTTATGGATTCAAATTTCCATTGACTAGCCAAGTTACTAACCAAGTTGCTTCATTAAATCAGTTTTCTCATTTAAGATGGAGGGAGAATCCATCATGTTCTAAGCATATCATTAGGATATAAATCAGAAAAATGTAAGACAACTCAAACATATGAGATGACCCAAATATTCTTTGCTTTTAGTTTTTGGGTTTTTTTTTCTGAAGTGGGGGGGGGTGTCTTGCTATGTTGCCCGGGCTGGTCTCGAACTCCTGGCCTCAGGCAATTCTCCTGCCTCTATGTCCCAAAGTGCTAGGATTACAGGTGTGAGCACTGTGCCTGGCCAACCCAAATACAAGGTTCTTGTGTCTGACCTTAAAGAGGACTGTTTATAGTTATACCTTTCACAGGGTATCTAAAATATTAAGAAAAATAAAGAAAATCATACTTAAAATTTTTTAATAAATTAAATTATAGGTTGTACTGATACCCATTTGAGTTCTATGAAAGGAAACGGCAATCTTCCTTCTTCGTGAACTCAGTGATCTGGGTTTTCCTTTTAGGCTATTCCTACTTTCAGATGTGGCTCATAAAGCCCCACACTACAGTGACAGACTAATTCCATCTTGTTTTAAAAATCTCTCAGAGCCAAGGTATCAATCTCGAGGCTCACGGTTTTAACATCTGGACTATATTTTTTGCCAACTGTTCTAACCCACTAAGTTGCTGACCCCATTGATAGGACAGGCCTTCAAATCTAAATTGTTTGAGGTTCACAGGGTTTGATGTCCCAGGGAACTGTCAATAAACCAGTGGGCTACAACAAAGTTGCTCAGAAGAGAAACATATTATACCATTTTCTCTGAATTCCAGATGTTGCCCTGAAATCACTTCGTACTTAGCCAGCCTCAGGTGAGGTTAGTACATGTAAACCATCCTCAGTGACTCTCAGCTTACCCAGCTGTATGAACAGGCATCTCCCTCTCCACCTGCCACACTTCATAGGAGCTCACTAATCAACTGAATTTCCACCTAGGGCTCTAACGAGAAACAATCAACTTCCCTTTGGGCCTCTCCCTTAATTTATTACATTAATTACTGTAACAAAGAAACTGTGTCATCTCCTCAAGTACCACAGCTCTCAGCCTATACCTCCAATTGAGATTAGATAAGGAACAGACTAACAGTGCCAATTTGAGAAGACAGATCCAATTCAACAGGGCTCATCTGACCATGTGTCACCTAAGGACTGTGGCATCTCTCAGTCCCAGAGTCTTTATATGCTGTAGCTCATGAATAGTTTTATGGTCCTCACAGGCTGCTGCTATTCTCAAACATTATGAGACTTGACCCATTTCATTTCACGTAAGCAACTGACACTTCCATGAGGACACAGCAATTCAACAGGGCTCAGGTTTAGCTCCTTAGTGTTGGTTTGTTCTGTGCCAGCATACATCCTACAATAAGCTAAACAGCGTCCTGAATACGTAAATAGTTCAGTTCCGACCCTACAGGGATTCATTCGGTGAAACTGATCCACACAGAAAACCCTTACCAAGGCCTGTGTGTAAGTAGGCCAAAAAGCAAAGATTATCTAAAGTAAACAATAAAAAAGCTCTGTCATTCCCCCACCTCCTTGTAATTGGAGGGCTATATAGCCTTTTATAATTTAGTTCTTATCACCAAAGCTAAATTTTCTGTGCTAAAGAGAAAGTGATGTCAAATTCTTAGGAAAAAAGTAAACAGTGCAGTGCCCCATCTATAATCCTAGCACTCTGGGAGGCCGAAGCAGGAGGATTCCCTGAACTCAGGAGTTTGAGACCAGCCTGACCAAGAGTGAGATCCCACCTCTACTAAAAATAGAAAAAATTAGCTGGGTGTTGTGGTGTGCATTTGTAGTCCCGGCTACGCAGGTGGCTGAGGCAGGAGGATCACTTGATCCCAGAAGTTTGAAGTTGCAGTGAGCTATGACGCCACGGCACTCTACCCAGGGCAACCAAGTGAAACTCCAAAAAAAAAAAAAAGAGGAGTGGAGATAGTTAGCAATAAAGAGATCTAAGAAACCTGCACTGCACACAGAATTGTTGTGTCAAAGCATTAACTCTTCTTTATTTCAATCTTCTCATATCTAAAACATGGGTAAGTTCCACAGTTTGAGGGAAAGGAAAAGAACTTGCATTTTCAGAAAGTACTTTTTCAGAAAGTACCGAGAATTATTAATACCTTCACTTTTTTTTTTTTTTTTTCTGAGACAGGGTCTCTATCACCCAGGCTGGAATGCAACGGTGTGATCACAGCTTACTGTACCCTCAAACTCCTGGGTTCAAGTGATCCTTCCACTCCAGCCTCCCAAGTAGCTAGGACTATAGGGTGCACCAAGACACCCAGCTAACTTTTTTAAATTATTTTTTGTAGAGATGGGAATCTTGCTATGTTACCCAGGCTGGTCTCGAACTCCTGGCCTCAAGCAAGGGGGCTGGGATTACAGGATGAGCTACTGTACCAGCCACCTTCACTTTTATATTCTAGACTTCATCTCCCTTCCCAAATCTCTTACATAAGAACCACTAAGTAAATCTGAGGGGACAAAGAAAGCTTCTCATATCAAAAGATAGTATTGGGTGGACTCGTGGGTCATGCCTGTAATCCTAGCACTTTGGGAGGCTGAGGTGGGAGGATTGCTTGAGGCCAAGAGTTCAACACCAGCCCGAGCAAGAATGAGGCCGCTTCTCCCTAAAAGATAGAAAAATTAGCCAGGCATGGTGGCACATGCCTATAGTCCCAGATACTTGGGAAGCTGAGGCAGGAGGATCATTTGAATCCAGGAGTTGGAGGCTGCAGTGAGCTCTGATGATGCCACTGCATTCTAGCCCAGGAGACAGAGTAAGACTCTATCTCAGGGGGAAAAAAAAAAGGATAATATCTACATTGTTAGACTAACCATAAAAAAGAGTGGAATCCATAAACATATCCTTAAAATATATCTAATCCTTGTCTACTTCTCTAGTCATCTCAAGGCCAAATCTCACACCATTTTGTCTTAAGATTTTCACCTGAAAGACATTCCCTCTGCATGTTCTGTATAGTCCCCCTCACCCTCAATGTGTGTGTGATTAACATTTGTTTCCTCACTAGACTACAAGCACCCTGAAGGCAAGGGCTGTGTCTCTTTTGCTCACTATTGAAGAACCAGTGTTTGGTTCACAGTCTGTCTTCAATAAATATTTTTGTCAATAAATGAGTGAATGAACTAACACTGGTTTCTCCAACAAGCAAAATCCTAACAGTGCCCTGTTGGCATTTCTCCTCTCTTCTTAATTCACCTTGATTTGTTAACAGCTATAGATTAGCTTGGGCAACATGTGAGACCCTGTTTCTATTTAAAAATAAATTTTAAAAAGTTGGGCGCGGTGGCTCACGCCTATAATCCTAGCACTCTGGGAGGCCGAGGTGGGTGGATCATTTGAGCTCAGGAGTTCCAGGCCAGCCTGAGCAAGAGTGAGACCCTGTCTCTACTAAAAATAGAAAAGAAATTAGCTGGACAATTAAAATATATATATAGAAAAAAAATTAGCCGGGCATGGTGGCGTATGCCTGTAGTCCGAACTACTCGGGAGGCTGAGGCAGTAGGATTGCTTGAGCCCAGGAGTTCGAGGTTGCTGTGAGCTAGGTTGATGCCACGGCACTCTACCCCGGGCAACAGAGTGAGACTCTGTCTCAAAAAATAAAAAAAATAAAAATAAATAAATTAAAAAAAAAGAGTCACAAGGGGAAAGTTAGAAAACAAAGCAGTTCCCAACTGCTCCTGAGTACCCTCTTAGCTTTCAAACAGTCTCATCTGTGCAGCTGCTTCCCTAAACAGGGCTAGTGCACAAACTAGGTATTGTAAACATAACCAACTCCTGGAAGCCTCCATATACTTAAATGTAAAATAAAATGTAAAAGTTCTACTAGACTTAAACCACCCATTTGGCATACTTTAAACACTTGTGAATCTAAGGTGACAAAAGTGGTCATGCAAAGTGATCATGTCTGAGGAGAGGGATAAGGACCAGGAACACAGGGAACCTTGCAGGGTGCTGGAAATAGTCTATATCTTGAATTGTATGGTGGTTATATGGCTGTATACATATGTAAAAACTGAGTTGTACACTTAAGATTTGTGTACTTACTGTACTTTACTATATGCACATTATTCTTCAAAAAAAATGAGAGTAAATACTTATGAACAATAGAACTGCCTTACTATATCATAGTCCTAGTCCTAAAGTAGCATTTTATATAAATGGAATCAAGTCATCAATCTTCACAGCTTTGGATATTTAGATGGATGACAGGAAGAGGAGGAAGAAGGGAAGGAGGGAGAGAGAAAGACAGAAAAAAACTAACTTATAGATTACTTGATGTTTGACTAAATTATGAGATTTACAAATCTGTTAGAAGGTTTGAAAGAATTATTTAGTGATAGGGATAGGGCTAAAAAACAAACCAAAAAAATAAGGGAAGTAATGATATTAAATCCTGGGGAAAAAAAGTTACACAAAAAACATGAGTAGTATACTAAATAGCTCAATAATAAATATTTTACTTAACACGGTAAATAAAGAATATTGATCTACTCATAAATTGTGACAGAGCCCTGTACTACTTCCCACTCTGTCAGGCAGTGTTACGGTGCTCATCTGAAATCTACATTGCCTACATTCCTAGGATTGGAAGGTCCTACTAATACAAAACACAGCAACATTATTACAAAGAAAACAGTACCAAACTAAGCTATGTTAAACTTCTTTAATTAAAAAAAACAATACAACTTGGTCAGTTAAACTAATATTCTTTCAACCAATAAAGAAAACAGAACAGGCTGGGCGCAGTGGCTCACGCCTGTAATCCTAGCACTCTGGGAGGCCGAA
This sequence comes from Avahi laniger, assembly GCA_963575035.1. Lineage (NCBI taxonomy): Eukaryota > Metazoa > Chordata > Mammalia > Primates > Indriidae > Avahi > Avahi laniger. Next base: position 23,937 of record CAUYSK010069595.1, read on the forward strand.
AGCGAGCGGATTGTTTGAGCTCAGGAGTTCGAAACCAGCCTGAGCAAGAGCGAGACTCCGTCTCTACTAAAAATAGAAAGAAATTAATTGGACAACTAAAAATATATAGAAAAAAACTAGCCGGGCATGGTGGCGCATGCCTGTAGTCCCAGCTACTCGGGAGGCTGAGGCAGGAGGATCGCTTGAGCCCAGGAGTTT
>CAUYSK010069599.1:0-13082 GCA_963575035.1 Avahi laniger
TGCCATCTCTGTGACTGAATGGGGTCTGTCTTTCTCCCATTTTTCTCTTCACCCCACTCCTTGCTCTGGACTTTCTAAATTTTTCTCCCCCCATTATGCAGAGTACCTTCCTTTCTTCTCCAAAACATAGTCTTTTGCAAACGTATAGGCCTTTGTGGTGATAGACTAGGGTGAGGAAGGTTCTGATGAAGATGGGTGCTCACCACATGCACAGACCTCTGATTAAAAGAAGTCTTGATGGGTAATCCATCAAGAAAACACACAAATATAAACATACATACAGAGAAAAGAACTTTGACAACTAGCTTAGAAAAGTATTAGTTATGCCCATTCTACAATGGTTCCAGGCTTCAGAGAGAGTGAGCACTTACAATGAAAACAGCTGCACTGACCCCTGGCAGTAGAAAACCACTGGGCAACAAGGACTGGAAGGAAAGAAGATGTAGGAGACCAGGTCTTGACCAAAAAGTCAGTGCTAAGAGAAGGATAATCACAGAATAAAACATCAAATGTGTTCACACGAACATCTAAATTTCTTTGCTGTAATTCAGAGATCCATTAATAAGCAAACATTTTTTTCTTGTTAACATTGGATCATGCATCAAATAAAAAATGTCACATACAGGAGAACTTAATCCAACCTTCCAGCATCTCTGTGTTCCTCGACTGCTGCTATGTTATTATTCCACTGTAGAGTCTCTTCATTTGGGGTTGGGCTGCCTTTCATCCCATTTGTTGCAAATTGGAATCATGATTACTGCCATCATTAACCTTTGGAGCGAGCATCTCTGCAGTGTGTCTTATACAAGTGGCACTTCACAATTAATTGCCAGGCTCCCAAGTCTACATTCATTGCTTTCTTTTGTTTTTTTTCTTCTCCTTTGCCTACACATCCTCTCTTCTTTCATTTCTACCCTTTCCCTCTTTTCCCAACCTCTTTTCTTCTCTTTTTCCTATCTTTATTACCTCACCTCTTATTTATTCATTCCTCCTTTCTCTTCTTTCTTTACTTCTTTTGTCTTTTCCCCTTGTCAATACTTGTTTCCTTTCTTTCAGCTCTTCCCCTTCTTCCTCTCTCCCTATATTTTTCTCTTCTCTCTCCTTATTGCTTTCTGTTTATCTCCTGCCTCACCCAGCCCCATGAGATAAATTTCCATCAGACTTGAATGTGCCCAAAGCCTATTTTATATACTTCTTTAATAGAAAGGACTTCACAGTTTGCTCAGAAAATATTAATCGACATCTCTGATAAATCAAACAAGAGTGGCCTTTTAATTTTGATTTCCCCCTAGTCAAATGTACAATTTCAATAAATGTGCCCGGAAGCATAGCAAGAGAGATACTAAAGCAGGTCAGCAGCACAGCACGCATGTTTTCAGGATGGCAGCAATGTGCCCCAGCTTCCATCAGAGAAAGCAAACCAACTGCCCTTGGTTTCCTGGACACCAATTATCTCAAAGCCCTTAAGATCAAAAAGCATTTCCCTGGAAACAGCTGGGATATTCATTTTTAATGAAACCTTTTAAAACTCTCCACATTTTGATTAAAAGGATAAACCAGTCATCAACATCTTAAAATAGTCACACTTGTATGAAAGTGGTTCAACATGGCCAGGCACCCCTTCAAGTGAAGAATACCAGCACTCTCCCAGTATTTTCCCATATGATATGCCTTAGAGCATTCCCTCTCTTTTTTTTCTTTCTTTTTTATTTCAAAGTATTATAGGGGTACCAGTGTTTTTGGTTACATGGTCTGTCACCCAAATGGTGTTCATTGTACCCAGTAGAGAATATGAGAAAGGGAAGATAGTGAGAGAAAATCTTCTCCACTCACCCTGTCTTACTGAGTCACCCACACATTTTTATTTCTCTTGCCATACACTGGGCTGAGTCTCCCAAAGTGGGCAACTGATAAAGATGGAGAAGAATACAGTGCACTGTTTCTCCACCACTAGTGATCCTCAAAGTCACCTGAAGGGCTTGTTAAGATGCAGATTGCTAGGCCCCCTCCTGAAAGATTATGACTCAGTAGTATGGGACTGAGTCACAGAATTGCATTCCTTCAAGTTCCCAGGTGATGCTGACATTGCTGGTCTGGGGACCACACTTTGAGATTTGCTAGTATAGTGCACACATCATACACATCATGCGCTGTGGTGTCACTTGGGTCATATCTTGTTCGGGAAGCTTATTCTGACTCAGATCTGTGTCTCTTTGTCTATAAACTGGGATCATGATGACTACATTGCATTCTTTTAGACATAAATATGATAAACCTGAAATCCAACAAGAAAGGAGTTGTTCCTGTATGGTCAGCTTCGGTTGTGTGTTCCACTAAAGTGTAGCAGTCACGGTTGGCCTACATATCTCCAAGGCAGTGTTTTGGGTATTGGACTACATAATTATATATTAGAAAAGATGCAGAAAGATATAAAGTATTATCTATGGATCAGCAGTCTCAAACTTAAATGCATGTTGGAATCAACTGGGGAGCTTTAAAAGTTAAAAATAGTGGGTACTATGCTTGGTGATTCCGATGTAATTGCTCTGGAAAAAAAGCTTAAGCATTAGGATTTATAAAGCTCTTCAGGTAATTTTAATGTACAGCCAAGATTGAGAAACATTGAACTAGATGTATAAGATCTGTAAGATGCTTCTACCACACAAAGAATCTACCTAATTGTAAAGAGTCCTTTAATGTCAAATACCGATGACTAGACTGGGTACATTGGAACCTCATGAGGTCCTTAGTGGGTGGAGTGTGTGTGTGTGTGTGTGTGTGTGTGTGTGTGTGTGTGTCTAGGGTTTGTGGGCATAACAGGTCTCACCTCTGATGATTTCGATTCAGGTAAGTCTGGGGTAATGCTCAGGAATCCTTTAAAATAATTCCCAATTCCTTAATTCTTAAGAAATTTCATGTTATAACAGACAGCGACCAGAAAGGCACATTTGAGAACCACTGACCTAGAAGGTCATACAAATGTCTGTATACATGGTTCATAATCTTGCTTTGCTGCTCTCTTTCAAAATCAAGTATAACTTCAGTTCAATTTTAAGCGGTTGTAAATGGTTTACTGGGGCATTAAGTTTTAATATATGGTGATGCCTCTCTGGCATTTCCTTTCATTAATTAATAATTTATAGCCTATTCTTCCCATTTTTAAGATACAGGATGAGAAATAGATAGTTGCAAGTAGTTAGACCTCTAGGCTTCAGACACCTGGCTCCCTCCTCTTTCAAATCTTTCCCTATTTCCTTTTTTTCCCACTGCTTTGAATTATAATAGGTCAATGGATCTGTTAGAATCAAATATATCTGTAAGGCATCACTTTAATACTTGTTAATGTCCTTTTTACCTAAAAATGTTGTTCCTACTTTTTGTACCTAAAAAATAAAGATATTTGTATTAGTTTTCAATTGCCTTATAACAATTTGCCACATAATTAGTGGCTTAAAAAAATCCATTCATTATTTCACAGTTTCAAGGGTCAGGGGTGCAGAAACAACTTAGTTTGGACCTGGGATTGGAGTCTCACAGGGCCACAACCAAGGTATTGGTTGGACTGCATTTCTTTCTTAGAAGAGGATCCCAGGGTCCTCTTCTAAGCTCGCATGGTTGTTGGTAGAATTCAATTCCTTGCGACTGAACAAGTGAGATCCCTCTTGCTGACTGCCAACCTGGGGCCACTGAGCTCCTAGAAGCCGCCTGTGGTTCCTTTCCATGCAGGCTTCTCGCAGGCTCTCCCATCATATAGAAGCTCCCTTTTCCAAAGCCAGCAAGGGAGATGCTCTCTAGTCTGCTAAGGCACGGTCTTACAGAACACAGCATTCTCATGGGCGTGACATCTCATCCCATCACCTTTGCATACCTCAGCACTCAAAGTGAGATGTAAAAAGGTCTGACTCATTGAGGGTCACCCCAGTGTGTGTCCATCGCAGTGGCTTTGTGTGGAGCAAAGCTGCCGAGTTTGTTCTGGAGTCACAGCTCAGACACAGTGCATCACACCCTCAGTTTTTGGCCTGTAATGTGCACATCTCCTTGGGGATTTCACCAAGAACAACACCAAACTCTTCCTGGATTTCTGCAAGAGTCTCTATGTGGCCAAAGAAACCAGCAGGAAGCCAGAGTTCTTTAATGGAGCTTTTCCACCCTACTCAAAGTGTTTGGGAACTTCTGCACTAAGACCTTTAAAATTGATGAAGGGAACTGAGGATGAAATTATAGGGATCTACGTTTTTGACAAAGTACATTTACATAAAAAGCACGAAATCTCACTTATGATGGGGAGGACGACAGGGGGAGTTTAGCATACGCATGGGAAAGAATGGAATATAGTGGTTAGGACAGGGAAATACACTGCTAATTGCATAAGGCAATTGCTCTTTTGTCATGAGCCCTCAGAGTTATTCTTGGGGAAGTCTTTCATAAGACTGTATCGACCTTCAATAAGTCGCTTTGTCCCTGCCAGCTTCTGTCTCCCTGTCAGCAAATTAAGGATTAAGATGTTCCCTTCCAATCATGAAGAGGGGTGGGTAATAACTGGTTTTGTTCAGCTCTTGAAAGACTCAGATAAAAGAGCTTCCGGAAGTGCAAAGTATTACTCATGTACTTTAGAATTAAGGTATCAGAGTGGAATTAAAAGTTACTTCCTTTGCTCTAGCAGAGTTTTCTGTCGGGCTTCCAACAAGCAGGGCTTTCTGAGAAGAAAATTGTCTATAAGGGTAAGCAGTTAGCACGACCCCCCTTCTGACTTCCAAGGACTGGTACAGCATAAGTGCGCTTTTGGCTAAAACCTTACAACTACCATTTCCTACCTTGAGCAGGTGATTTACCTTCTCTGGACATGAAATTATCCTTTGAAGATATGCGATATTAATATCCAGGTAGAAAAGAAGATAAATGAGGAATGGTTACATGATATCTTGATGTAAGAGTGTTAATAGATACTAGAGCCCTTCACTCCTATTCTCTCACTCTTTTAAGTACAAAAGTAACTAAAATTCATAATGAAGACTCAGCGATGCCATCTTAAGCATTAGTTTATGTTAAGTATATATTTGGATGTTTCTTGGTTTATTTGTGTCTTTTTTTACACTAATAAAATGTCATGCTACACATTTAAAATCATACAGAGGGATAAATTGAATATTGAAGTATCCTAGCTAAACTTCTATACCCACCTTGCTAGAGGTAACCATTGTTAGTTTTCTTCTTTATTCTCACAGGTATATTTTATGTACACACATATGTGTGTGTTTAGGGATTCTTTTGACATAAAGAGGTTGATAACACATGTATCCTACAAATTATTTTTACTTACCCATTAGCAATTGGTTATGAACATTTAATTTGATTTTTAAACAACCACTACATCCAAGTTGGCCAAGAGTTACTCCCCTGTTGTTGGACACTTTGAACCTGACCTGAGGGATGGTCCAGTGGGTTGGCACACCAACCACTCAGCCTCCCTCGCTTGCTGGGGTTCCCTGTGTGGAAGGTGGCATTGCTACACTGCCCTGCTGCTCAACCCTTGTTCTCAAGAGGAACTTTCCTTTGAAGGGCAGTAGTAACTCTTCTTCACATCATTACCCACTACCAGTGTGTCCCCCAAGAAAACTAAAGAAAAAAAAGGGAAATGAAAATGAACCGAGGACCCTTATATCTGCTCAATCTATGAGCTTCCTAAAGACCATCTCCCAAGCCTGATTCATTTTGGCATTTTCCACACCTAATTCTAGGCATCTAGCTCATTGTATTGCTCAGTACCTGATTTTGGAATGAAAGGATTAGGCTCCAATCACAGATAAAAGTCATCCTGCATCATCCACATAATGCCTAACTCTTAAAATAGCTTTTACTTTCATTAAGTGAAATTCTTATGCAGTATTTGTAACTCATCATCTTTGCCTCCTAAACCTGTCTCTTTTTAGTAAATGTTACCTTCATTTATGCAGTCACCTAGAAACCCACTTGTCTTTGTGGACTCCTTCCTCAGAACCCCCTGCATCTAATTAATCTCCAAGCTTGGCCAATCCTCCAGTCTTTGTATCTGTCTCATCTGCCTCTGCCGCTCACATGCTGAGTCATCTCTCACCTGCATGACCGCAATGGCCCAGGCTTCTCACCTCCAGTTTCGTTTTCCTCTGAACCATTTCCTTAGTGCACCTGATGGGGTCTTTCTAAAGAACTAATAGGAACTAATCAGTTTCTACTTAAAACCAACTAATGGCTTTCCATTGCCATTAGAAGAGAGACTCAATAATCTTACACACTTATCCAACAAATATTTGTTGAGCACCTGCTATAAGTCAGACCCTGAGTCAGGTGCTCTCTGTAGTGCAGTGACCCAACTAGCCCTTGACCAACTAGCCCTTGACCAGCTAGCCCTCAACCAGCCAGCCCTTGCTTACTTTTCCAGCCTCACTTCTCACTATTCCCTATTGACTCTGCTCCGGCCATGAGGAACCGCCTGCAGCTGCTGCTCATCCCTCCGAGGGGTCTTGGCCTGTACTTTTCCTCCTGCAGGAAATGCTGTTCTCTACAACTCCCTCCTCCTTCGCCAGGCAAACTTCTACACCTTCTCCACATCTAGGCTTACATTTTTTTTTAACATTTTTTTCATCATTTATTCTCCAAGTGCTGAGTCTGGCCCCACCACTATACTAGGTATTTAGGATACATTGATTAGAAAAAAAGATGGGTAACTTCTCTTGGAGCTTATACTTCAGTGGGGGTGGGGGGAGTTCATGAAAAAGGAGACAATAAACAAAGAAATAATTAATTAAGGAAACATCGGGTGGTGATAGAAGGATGATGACATTTGTTACAGAGAAGCAGAGCAGAGAGCTTCTTTAGATGGGGTTGGTGGACAAGGGAAGGTGACATTGCATTATGCCTAGAATGTCGATAAGGACACGGCCATTTGAAGGAAGGGAAAGGGCATTCTAGGAAGACAGAACAGCCAAAAACCCTGAGGCAGGAGTGAGGAAAACTGGACTGGGACCTGGAACATCGTTTTTATTTTGTTCTAAGAGAACTGAAAAGCTACTGGTTTTTAAAAGCTCAGATACAATATATAGCATTGGTTTTTTTGAAGATGACTAGGGAGCACATAGGAGGGTGCTCCCCAAATGACATAAGATGACTTAGAATGCTATTATAAGTAAAATGGTGTGTAGAAGGCCAAAGTAAAATAAGAAGATTCTCTAAAAAGCTGGTTCGAGAGAGTCAGGAAAGACATGTCACTTAGACCAGGGTGGTAGCACTAGAGGAGAGAAAGGATGGGCTAGGATAGACGGAGAAGGTTGAGCTGAGTGGATATCTTGATGGATTGAAAGGGTGAGGGAAACTGAGGAATCAAAACTATCTCACAAGCTTTTGGGTTGAAAGATTTATGTATGGAAATGTTTTCTCTGACATCTCAGAGTAAGTTTGGAGACCTTCCTATGTACTCCTCAGTGTGGTACTTATTTGGGGTTATCTCTTTGCGTGTTGATTCTTCCCCTATTCTTTAAGCTCCCTGAGGGCAGGGGCTGCACCTTCTTTTCCACACTATCCTCAGCCCTTTAGACTATGTATTGTATATAACAAGACAATAAATATTGCAATAAATATTTACAAATGAATGAATAACCCCCCAAAAAGGTCAAAGGCCAACCCAATAAAATTTTTTATCTTCTCTCACTTTCTTCTTTTGCATTCCCTTCACATCTACCTAGTAAAATCAAAGAGCTGTTAATTCTCTCCTTGAAAAATAATCTAATTATAGGGGAAGTGAAAGAGCATGACTCTTTTAGTAAAAGAACTACACACAATAGTTTAACATCTTTTATTGGATTTATCAAGTACTACTCAAATATTTTAAGAGCAGTCTCAACTGGTAACAAGGAAACTTTTTTGGTTCTATTGCAAGAGTTTTCATTGGTAGATTATCCATGTGCCATATTACTTATCAAATATTATTCCACCAAATGGATAATGGGATCTCTGTGGCTTAAGAATCCCCTTCACCTTTGCAACATATTTCACAGATTGAAAGAAAGAGCTTGGGGTGGTGGGACCCAGCATGTCCCCATATGTATTAGCTGTGCAACACACAGCTCCAATAATTTATTGACTTAAAACAAAGATTGGTCTATTTTTCGTCTCCTAATCCCATATGAGTCAGTTGGGGATAGGATGGGGGCTCTTTTTGCCCTTTTATTGAGGACACTCCTTCCATTCCTTGTTTCCATTCTTGCCTATGGTGTCCTCATTCTCTACTGGGTCATCTGCATTAGGGCCTCAGTTGAGAGAAGAGAGAGAACAAGGAAGACTTTTGGGGGCATTTGATGGACCTGTCCTGGAGTGACAGACATTTCACTGGTCATGACTTAGTTATATGGCCTCACCTGATTTCAAGGGAGGCTGAGAAATACAGTATTCCTATGTACTCAGGTAGAACATAAAATTCTATTTCCTTCAATTGAGAGAATGACATGAAGAAAAGATATGTTGAAAGTTCCCAAGATTATTCCCAGGATTGATGATTTGCTAAGAAGACTTACAGAACTCAGTATATAGTTGTACTCATGGTTATGATTTATTACCAAAAAAAAAGGATGCAAAGTAAAAATCTGCAAAGGGAAAAGGCACATGAAGCAATAATTAGAGGAAATCTGAGGCAAGCTTTCCAGTGGACTTGCTTAGTGGACACACACAGGATATGCTTAATTCCCCTGGCATTGAGTCACTGTGCTAACACTTGTGAAATGCTATCTAGCAAGGAAGCCAATTGGATATCTACTGCCTAGTATGTACTCAAATTCCAGACCCCAAGAAGCAAAGAATCTGTTCCACATAAACCATATTGTTGGCACAGTTTGGTCACAGTGAGCCATTCAATTCAGAGAATGGTGGACATACATCCAAAATTCAAGTTCCCAATTGTTAGCTCAGGATCGGTCTCACAAGCAGGCTTTTATAAGGACAGCAGTCTCAGGCTGGCCATCTTAACTCTTTTCTGCACAAAAGTGGACATATTTTCTAGAATTATTTATAATGTAATTAGATTTCAATTCTGGCTACCCTTGGGCAAGATATTTCACCTTCCTGGGCTTCATTTATGTCATCTGCAAAATTGGAGAAACAACATCTCACAGGTGCTTTGCAAAGATAATGTAAATCACAGAGAACAGAACCTGTCTCATGATAACACTCAAAATGTAGCTGCTATTATTATTATACTATTATCATCATTAGCACCATTGTTATCATACTACTATACTGAATTGTGTTACTCACTAGAAGTTCTATCTTAAAATTCCTTTGCCAAAGTTTTCACAAAATTTGATTCACATTTTATATAACAAAGCCCCCCTCCAAAAAGAGTTAGAAAATACAGATTAGTTCTTAGCCTTATTAAGAGCAACCCAAGGACAAATTTGGAAATGGTGCCCTTTATTATGATTGTTTTTATTCTGTCCCTTGAATTCCTTGAGAAACTAACATAATAGATCTCAGAATGATCCCCTCATAGGGCTTTTGTGAAAATCAAAAGATATAGCATAATTTGTGATGCTTTAAAGGTGTAAGACAACATAGAAATGTAGGTAATTTTGTAAAACCACTCATGTAAAGGCAACCTTAAATAAAGTACAAAATCATCAGAAGCATTTCTAAAGATTCTTTATCCATTCAACTACAGCCATCCTGTGATTAAGATCAAATTTTAGTCTTCTCTCAAGTCACAGTTGGTTTGGTCCAGGTTGACAGGGCAGTTCTCTCCATCAGGACATCATTCAGGGACCCAGCTTCCTTCCAACTACCCCTTGACTGGAGGACTTTTCCCTTCTGTACTGTGTAAACTGGATTCCCACCATGTTCAAGTCCTGAGGGGAGGTGAAATAATCACAGACCATGGGCAAGTGACTTGTCTTCATTTCGAGATAACACAAACACTATATACATCACTTTTATTCACAATGGCTCAAACTTAGCACATGGACCCCCCAGCTCTGGGAAAAGGTAGGAAATGTGCTCTCTGGCTAAACAGCAGTGTATGAATTAAAAAGCAGAAACTAGATTTGGGGGAACAACTAGCCAATCTGATGAAGTCAATACAACCTCCTTCTACTCATTTTTTCTGGTTCATGTTCCTAAATATTTTCTAAGATTCGGCTAATCCTCCTAAGTCATTTTTTTAGTCTGAAAGCAATGTGTCAACTGATACTTCAAACTCAAATATCACTTGAAGGATCAACATTAAAAATAATAAGTCTTTGCCTTATGAATGATTTGAGGTTTCCTACTTCCCTTAGCACTATAGCTCAGAATTGAATACATAACAAATTCAAAAGAAGCTTTATCCAAGAAGGCTTGCTAATACAATTTGCTATACATAGAACGTGGTCTTCCCAGCACTGACCACACGCACAGTGTAGTAGTAGACCGTTGTGTGGATCAACTTTGACAGCATGATTCCCTCTCATTCTTTTTGGAAGAACTAATTGGTTCACAAAAATGTATCACTGGGAGCCCAATAAATATATTTTTTTTAAATTCAGTAACATATTTCCTAAAGAACCTGCTGTGAAACTTTGGATGTTTTGTGGCTAAAACTAAAAGCAAATCTGGGACACCATTCATCACTGCAAGTTGCTGGCAATAAACCTACTCCATAAAATCAGATCATTTTCCATTTTTCAGAAGCCCCACTTAAATATGTTCATTAATAGAAGTCTAACTGGCAATTATTACAGTGATCCTGGCAAGCATTCAAATCTTCATTAAAATAAAATAAGTTGCCAAAACTTTGAAAGTCTTTTCAATGCTATATTTGGGTTGAGTGTATTAGGCTATTATGAACCTCTTAAATTAGTGTTGATTAATTTAATGCAAGTGAAATACAAAGGGGAAGAATGTGTCAAAGGAAAATGTGAAAAAATCAGGGTGTTTTTTAATCTATACATATTCTAAAGACTCATGTTTAACATATGATATTCTAACTCCCATACAGTTTTAGAAGATTTGACCCAAACTTCTCATCTCAAGCTCTTCCTGGTTGTTAATCCTTTCCACAGACACATATGAAACATCAACTACTTGTTCAATATTTAATATATACCAAGGACTTTTTTAGCTTTGGATACATATTGACAAAATAAAAAGGAACTGTCCTCAACTCATAGACACTTAGAGTCTAGTGGAAGAAGTGAAAAATTAATAAGTAAGCAGATAAACACTTAAGAGCAAATTATGGCACATTCAGTGAAGAAAAAGGACATAACTCTGTGAAAGAAACTCCTGTGGACACAGGAGACCTAGGAAGGTATGATGATAATTTTTTTGTCTCATTTAGGCTTTGCTATGGTGCCCAGTTGTTTGATCAAATACCAGCTTAGATGTTACTATAAAGGTATTTTGTAGATGTGATTAACATCAATAATCAGTTTACTTTAAGTAAACCAGATTACCCTTGATAATGTGAGTGGGACTCATCCAATCAATTGAAGACCTTAAGAGCAAAAAGAAAGAATTCTGCCTTGACTATAAAGTAGAAATCCTGCCTGAGTTTCCAGCCTGCTTGCCTGCCCTGGAGATTTTGGACTTGCCAGCCCCCATAATCTCATGAGCCAATTCCCTAAATAAATCTATAGATAGATAGACAAATAGATAGATAGATAGATAGATAGATAGATAGAGATCCAATTGGTTCTGTTTCTCTAGAGATTCCTGACTGATACAGTAGACCTTTCTGAAGTTGAGTTTTTTTATGCCAAACTTAAAGTGAAACCCAGTTATGAAAAAAATTAAGGAAAAAGTTATTCTCAGATGGAGACACAGCAAGTGCAAAAGCTCTAAGGCAGGAAGGGGTTTATTATATTCAAGGAACTGCTGGAGATTTCAGGGAGAAAGTGATATAAGATGAGACCACCTGGGTGGGCATGGAGCAGGTCAAGCAGAGCCTCGCGGGCTGCATTTGATTCAAGGTGCAGTGGGAAACCATTCAAGGTTTAAGCAGTACAGTGACATGGTCTGTATTTGTGAAACACTCTTTGGCAGATGATGGATTTGACCAAGGAAGAATAATGAATAAGGAAAGCATTAAGAGAGATACTGCAGTAGCCTAACCAAGATATGATTGTGCATTGGACTAAAATTGTGATAGTTGACATGTAACTAAGTGAAAGGATTTAATCTATGTGTTGGAAATAAAAATGGCAGAATTTTATAAATGGATTGAGCATAGCCAGAAGGGAAAGGGACATAATGTAGATAATTCCAAGATTTCTGACTTAAGCAAATAAACAAGTATTGTTCCCATTTACTAAGATGCAGAAAATTTGGGGGGAAATGTTGAGTAAGGTTGGGGTGTTAGCAGTTAGAGATCAAAGATTTGGAATCAGTCATGTAAAATTTGTTGAATTCTAGTGACTGGATACATGATTATGTAGAGCTAAGAGGGGTATTTAGGGCTGAAAATAAAAATTTAAGAGTCATTGGCACATATATAGTATTTAAGGCCATGAAAATGAATATTTATTAGCAATTATAAGAAAAATAACATGTCCTGAGTACATATAATGAACCAGCTTTGTCTGAAGTACTCTAGGTATAATTACCTCTATTCTCTTAGCAGCTCTATGAAATAGCTTTTTCTTTTTTAGTAAATAAAGGAACTGAGGCATAAAATGGTTGTGATCTCTCCAAGGTCAGAGCTAGGAAGTGACAAGTCCAAGATCTGAACCAAGGAAGGTATTCTGGCTTCAGAGTACATACTTTTGACCACTGAGAATGACTTAAAAGAAATAAAGAAGAAGAATTCAAGCTTGGATGGGGGGACTCTGGCATTTAAAGGGTTGGTAAAGGAGGAGGAGACAGCAAAGGACATTGACAAGAAGCAACCAGAGAGATGGGAAGAAAACCAGGAGGATGTGGTGTCACGTAAACCCAAAGACAATAGTCCTTCAAGAAGCAGGTGTTGAATGCTGCTGAGTAGACAAGCAAGATAAGGACAGAGAAACGACTGTATTAGCTCAGGCTCTTTGATGCTAAGCAACAGAATCTTGGCCTGACTCACAGGAAATAAAGCTCATGCCTGT
>CAUYSK010069600.1:0-19652 GCA_963575035.1 Avahi laniger
GGTATCCCAAGAATGGAAAAATAAGCACCACATGTACTCACCATCAAATTGGTATTAACGGATCAACACATAAGTGCATATATAAGAATTACATCTATTAGATATTGGGCAGGGGGGAGGGGGGAAGAGGGAGGAGGGGACGTGTATATGTGTACACAAAGAGTGCAGTGCGCACCACGCAATAGGATGGACATACTTGAAACGTGAACTGAGGGGGGGAGAGGGGACAAGGGCAACACACGTAACCTAAACATCTGTACCCCCATATTATGCTGAAATAAAAAAAATAGGTATTAATTCACTATTTTTTTTTATTTCAGCTGAGTAGTACTCCATGGTATACATATACATTTTATTTAATCCATTCATAGATTGATGGGCACTTGGATTTGTTTCCATATCTTTGCAATTGTGAATTGTGTTGCTGTAACATTCAAGTGCAGATGGCTTTTTTATAGAATGTCCTTTTTTCCTTTGGGTAGATACACAGTAGTGGGATTACTGGATCAAATGGTAGTTCTACTTTTAGTTCTTTGAGGTAGCTGCGTATTACTTTCTATAGAGGTTATACTAATTTGCAGTTCCACCAACACTGTGTGAGTGTTCCTATCTTTCCGCATCCACACCAACATTTATTGTTTTGGGACTTTTTGATAAAAGTCATTCTCACTGGAGTTAAATGATATCTCATTGCGGTTTTTGATTTGCATTTCTCTGATAATTAGAGATGCTGAGCATTTTTCATATGTTTCTAGGCCATTAGTCTATGTTCTTTTGAAAATTTCTGTTCATGTCTGTGCCCACTATTTAATGGGGTTGTTTCATTTTTTTCTTGCTGATTTTCCTGAGTTCTATATAGCTTCTAGTAATACCATGCAAATCTTTTCTCCCATTCTGTAGGTTGTCTGTTCACTCTAATGATAGTTTCTTTGGCTATACAAAAGCTTTTTAGTTTGATCAGGTTCCATTTTTTTATTTTTGTTGTTTGCTGTGATTGCCTTTGGGATCTTCTTCACAAATTCTCTCCCTATGTCAATGTCTAAGAGTTTTTCCAACATTTTATTCTAGAATTCCTATGGTTTCATGGCTTAGGTTTAAGTCTGTTTTCCATCATGAGTTGAGTATTGTGAGTGGTGAGAGATATGGATCCTGTTTCAATCTTCTATATATAGCTATCCAATTTTCCCAGCACCATTTATTGAATAGGAATTCTTTTCCCCAGTGTATGTTTTTGTCTGCTTTGTCAAAGATCAGATGTCTATATGAGGATAGTTTTATATGTGTGTTCTCAGTCCTGTTCATTGATCTACGTCTCTGTTCTTCTGCAAGTACCATGTTGTTTTGGTTACTATAGCCTTGTAGTATAGCTTGAAGTCTGGTAAATTGGTGTCTCCCAATTTATTCTTTTTGCTTAAGGTTGCTATGGCTATACAGGATCTTCTCTGGTTTGATACAAAGCATAGAATTATTTTTTCTAGGTCTGCAAAAAATGGTGTTGTTATTTTAATGGGGATTGCACTGAATCTGTAGGTCACTTTGGGTGTATAGACAATTTAACAATGTTGATTTTGTTGTTCCATGAGCATGGGATGGCTTTCCATCTGTCCATGTCTTCTGCTATTTCCTTCCTCAGTGTTTCATAGTTTTCCCTGTAGAGGTCTTTCACCTCATTAGTTAAATATATTTCTTCTAGGAATTTTATAGCTTTTCACTTTGCATTTAGGTCCATCATCCATTTTAAGAAACTTTTTATTAATGGTGTAAGATCTGTACCCAGATTTATTTTTTTGTTGGCATATGGATGTCCAGTAGTTCTAGTACCATTTGTTGAAAAGTCTGTCTTTACTCCGTTTTATTGAGTAAAGTAGTATTGCTCCTTGTCAAAGATTAGCCATCTGTATTTACGTGGGTTTATTTATGGGCTTTTGGTTCTGTTCCATTGATCTATTCTTTCACTGACACCACACTATCTTGATTATCATAGCTTCAGAGTAAGTCATAAAATCAAATGAGTCGCTTGGAAGGAAATATGTTCTCTTCAAGATTGAGTTGGCTATTCTGAGTCTTTTGCCTCTCCATATAAAGTTTGGGATTATTTTGTTCATACCCACAAAATACTTGCTGGGATTTTGACTGAACTTGAATCTGTAGATGAAGTTAGAAATAACTGAAATCTTGACACTAATGAGTCTTCCCCTTCATGATCATGGGATATTTATACATTTGTTTGATTCTTCTTTGACGTCTTTCAACAGAGCTTTGTAGTTTTCCTCATGTAGATCTTGTACATATTTTGTTAGATTTTAGATTTTATCTAAAGTTTAGATTTAGATTTTATTGAAGTATTTCATTTTGGGGTATGCTAATGTAAGTAGTAAAGTGTTTTTAATTGAAAATTATACTTGTTCATTGCTGGTATATAGGAAAGTGATTGACTTTTGTGTATTAAACTTGCATAATGGCACTTCGCTATAATGGCTTATTACTTACAGGAGGGGTTTGTTTTGTTAATTCCTTTATTTTCTATAAAAATAACATTGTCATGTATGAGCAAAGACAGTTATATTTCTTCCTTCTGAGTCTGATGCTTTTTATTTCCATTTCTTGTCTAATTGCAATAGCTAAGACTTCCAGTACAATGTTGAAAAGCAGTGGTGAGTGGGACTATCTTTGCCTTCTCCTGATATTAGAGGGAAAGCTCTGATTTTCTCAACATTAAGTACGATGTTGTAGGTTTTTTATAGATGTTCTTAATAAAGTTGAGAGAATTCCTCTGTATTCCTAGTTTACTGATAGTTGTTTTTTAATCACGAATAGGTGTTGGATTTTGTCAAATACTTTTTTCTGCATCAATTGATATTAATGTGATTTTTTCTTCTTTTTCCTGTTGATATGATGAAATACATTAATTGATTTTTGGACATTGAACCAGTCTTGTATACCTGGGATAAATCTCACTTGGCTATGGTGTACCATTCTTTTTATACATTGTTGGATTCAATTTTCTAAGGTTTTAGAAAATTGAGAATTTTGACATCTATGTTCATGAGAGATATTGTTCTAAAGTTTTCATTTCTTGTAATGTCTTTGGTTTCTGTATTAAAGTAATGCTGGTCTGGTTGACGGTGTTAGAAAGTGTTCCTTCTGTTTCAAACTTTTGGAAGAGAGTGTAGAGAAATCCAACTTCCATTGTGTGGTAGAGTGAAAGAATTTTCACTCCCTTCTCTGTCTAACTTGTTTCTATTGAAAAGATTTCTGTCAACTGAAAATTTTTTTTTATTTATTGTTCTAAACAACTTTGTCAATGGGCACCATCATTATTTGGGAAATCCAGTGTATATAATTCTCACAGGTACTCTTGAGTGAGTAAAATATATTTCACCATAAGAAAGAAGGTCTAAATATTAATTCTTCATTCAAAAACCAAGGAAGGCTAATCTTGTCAGCTCAAGTGGCTTTATACCCTTTAACTCTGCTGAGATAATCTCAAAAGTGATTCAAGAGGACATTAAATATAGCAAAATATCAGCAAGTTCCCCAATGAGCATTCTTAGTTAATTGGTAATCACTTTGTCATATCTCTGCTAAAGTTACATCCAGTACCATCATCCAGTAAGGGCTGTTTTCAGTGGGTTTGGAGTACATTTCTTCCACCTTGACTTTTAGAACTTAGGACAGTGGGTTAAGTCAAAGGGTGAGTCCTGATTTCACCAGTGCTAGTCCAGGCTGTACCATCCCTTTCTTGATATTCCTGTTTCTTCTCTCCTTCACTTCAAAGGCTTATACTAAAAATATCCATGTCTACAAGAATGTAATCAGCCTGTCACAAATCGTGCCTTTCTCCATGGTCATATAGTCCATATGACTCTCCAACTAGGTTTTGCAGCAAACAATAAGTAAAATATTCACTATTGTGGAATTGACAGAAATGTAATTTTCAATTTCTCATACTGGCAGAAAGAAAAATGCCTGAAATCAGTTCAGTCTGTTTGGATCCTAGTTCTTAAAGGAGAATGTATTTTAAAGAAATATGTGTGTCTTTTGGAATCCAAGGGGAGAGAGAAATGTAGCTGGAATTGAAGAAGTAATTAGAATAAGAAATTTAAAAAACATTTGAATTATGTATTTCATCAGTGTTTATTTTTTCAAATTTGCATTTGCATCATATTTTTTCCCGTAGCTGTTTTTCTCTGCTTTTCCAACCACTCTGCAGCAATTGCCTGGCAGTTGTTGCAGTTGGAGGGTGATAATTTTTTTTTTTTTTTTGAGACAGAGTCTCACTCGCTTGCCTGGGGTGAGTGCCGTGGCATCAGCCTAGCTCACAGCAACTTCAAACTCCTGGGCTCAAGCAATCCTTCTGCCTCAGCCTCCCTGTAGTTGTGAATACATGTATGTGCCACCATGTCCAGCTAATTTTTTTTTCTATATATATTTTTAGCTGTCCAATTAATTTCTTTCTATTTTTTGGTAGAGACGGGGTCTCGCTCTTGCTCAGGCTGGGAGGGTGATAATTAATCATACTCTTTTCCCCCCATGGGGAACCAACTTTAGAGATGTTTGAATCAGACAGATGAAGATAAAAATATTAGCTTATTCCTGGTAAGACTGGAATGGAGAGTGTGGTTTGGATTTAAGGTCAAAGGGATATTCTACTACTTTACCTCCTGAATTAAACCTTCTCAGAGATATGGCTCTCACCCCTGCAGGGACAGAGTCTTCTCAGGAAACTTGTATCATGAAGGAAGAGAAAAGGTAAGCAAAACCTGGGGAGAAGAGCTACTTGTGTGCAAGGTTTTAACACTGTTCAGTAAAAAAACCAAGGAACAATGAAGGTCAAAGTGTACTATCTTACCCAGCAAGTAAATAGTTATGAGTAATGGGCAAAGAGAAAGACCAAAGATGTTACTCTGGGAGAAGCCACATGGGAGAACCAAAGAACATGCATTTCTTCTCAAAGCAATCATTTAGTCCCATTTTTAAAATACCCGGTTAAAAAAATCACAATTACTTAATTTGGGTCAGATATCTTCAGTTTTAATCAGTGGCAGAGGTACTGTATAGGACAAATTCTCCCACTGAACTTGAGGGTGAGATCCCATAGAAAAGCAAAAATTATAAGCTTGGAAGCCACCTTAAAAATGCCTGATATGTGTTTCCACGAGCTACAAATGAGTAAAGCTCTTCTTTAGTAACTTTTTATATTCATATACTAACTTACAGAAAAGTTGCAAAAATAGTACAACAAACTCCCAGATTCATCAATATGATCTACATACTATTTCTGTGGCTTTGTTTTTCTCTCTATATATGTCTATGTTTCTGAATATTATTTTTTCTGAAACTTGAGACATATTTGGATATGTCATTCACCTTTCTCTCTATATACTTTAGTGTATTTTTCCTAAGAAAGATGACATTCTCTAGTATAACAATAGAATATTCATTATAAGCAGAAAATTTAACACCAATATAGTACTATTATTTAATTGAATATATTTTCAATTTTTTTTCAATGGTTTCAATAATGTCCTTTGCAGCATTTTAATTTTTTTCTCCAAAACAGAATTTCTTTCATTTACTTGTCAAATTCTTTGACTCCTTTAATGTGGAACAATTCCTTAGCTTTTCTTTGTCTTTCTTGACCTTGACATTTTTGTGGTATACAGGCAATTATTTTGTCAAATGTCCCTAATTGTTACCTGGTATCTCCTTCAAATCAGATTTTGTATTTTTTTCGTAAAGGATATCGTTGATGTAAGGCTGTGTTCTTAATGCATCGTATAAGGAGGCCTATGATGTCAGTTTCTCCCAATTGGATAATATTAACATTAGTTTTGATCACTTGGTGAAAGTGGTAACTGCCAGGTTTTTCTACTGTAAATTTCCTATTTTTTCCTTTTAATTAACTGGTAATGTTTTTGAGGATATTTTGAGATGACATAATTTAAGTTTCCTCTTTGCAATCAAATTTTCACCCACTAGTGCTATCATCTATTTAATATTTTCTAATATCATTGTTATTTATTTATTAGTATTCATTCCATTCTAAGGAAGAACTTTTTCCCCCTAGCTATTTATTTGTTCACCTTATTTATATACATATGGACTGACCAATCCTTTCTTATTTTATGAAATGGATTATAACTTTTACTATTACTATTTATCTCCATGTTCAAATTCAGATGTGTTCAGTAGGAATCCTTTTTTTTTTTTTGAGACAGAGTCTTGTTCTGTTGCCCAGGCTAGAGTGTCGTGGCATCAGCCTAGCTCACAGCAACCTCAAACTCCTGGGCTCAAGCGATTCTCCTGCCTCAGCCTCCCAAGTAGCTGGGACTACAGGCATGCACCAACATGCTCGGCTAATTTTTTCTATATATTTTTAGTTGTCCAGCTAATTTCTCCGTATTTTTAGTAGAAATGGGGTCTCGCTCTTGCTCAGGCTGATCTCGAACTCCTGAGCTCAAACAATCCGCCCACCTCGGCCTCCCAGAGTGCTAGGATTACATGGATGAGCCACTGCGCCCGGCCAGGAATCCTTTTTTTTTTAACTGACTCCTGTGTTCATCACTTTTTGTGTATTTCTTTACTTCCTGTTGCAACAGGGTGATTCAGGCTCAATTTATGTTTCTCCTGTCCCAGTCCTTCAAGCAACACTGGTTTCTTTTAATAGAGAATAGTATTTATATACATTCATTGCAATTGGTACATCATTGTTTCTTATAAAGCTAAGAAAATGATGAATAAAGAAATGTGTATTTCTATTAATTATGCATTTCTATATTCAATATATTAAAAAATCATAAGTGTATATTGCTATAATTCCAATCCAAAGCCATAGAGTATATTTTAGTATTTGTCTTTTCCATATTTATATAGAATACCATTGTGAACAACAAAACTCCAATGAGAGTTCAATATTTATTGCCAGTTCTTTTTTTGTGGTAATATTTGCATATAGTAAAAATGCACAAATCTTATGTGTCCAATTTGGTAGGGTTTGACAAATGAGCACACCTATGTAACCCATATCCTATCAGAACAGAATAGGTGGAGGAAGGTCAAATATATTACTTACTGTACATATAAAGCCTACGATGATTATTATAGTCTTTCTTTCAGATAGTCATTAGACCTTTAAAGAAATTAAGAGAAAAAATGTAGTTTTTATATTTACTTATATATTCACTATTTCTGGTGCTTTTTATTCCATCATATACATACAGGTTTCCATAGGTGTAAATGCACTTCTGCAAAAACAACACCCTACTACACTGATATACACAAACACATGAATGAATTTCATAGACATGCTGAGAAAAAAGAAGACATACACAAAGAGTATAAACTATAATTTCATCTCTATGAAGTTCTTGAACAGGCAAAATTAATATATGGTGAAAAAATCAGAAAGGGAAATGAGGGAACATTTTAAAGTGAAGAAATTAGTGGATAAGTAATGAGAGATTATGATCTCAATCCCCACTCTATTATTTTCTAGCTATGTTACCTTAAATTTATTGTTTGAAATTATTTTGTACTTAGATTTCTCATTTATTAAAAATATAATTAAAAGAGTTGTCCTTAATACTTCATAATGGTTGTGAAAAATTAAATAACGTAGACTAAAAACATATAAAACACCGGTGCTTCATGAATAAGAATTTATTCCATTTGGTTAGAGAAAACAAGAGCAAAAAAAGAATAAAAAGAAAATAAATCACTTTGAGAATAACAGAAAATAAATTCAGGAGGATAATAGGTTTTGGGAAAAGGGACAAATCTGATGGTAACCTCATAAAGGGTGGATTTTAGAATATTCATTTGCATTACATTAATTTTAATTAACATAACACACTAAGGTGATGACAAATCTAGGGTTAGAATACAATACTTTTGATATTTAAACCATTATATTATATGCTTCATATCATAGCTAGGCTGCATTTATCGAATCTAAAGAACAAAGAAGACCTAAAAGTTATTTATTACCAAGGAGATCTCCCACATAGCCCAGGCTGAAGGCTGGACACAAGGCCAAGTGAGAGAATAACATCCATCTCCAATATTTCCATTTGCCAATGATTTTACACTGATAAATCTATAAAGAGAAGAATCCAACCCAAACATTTCTCCACTATACTCTGAAGGATATTTGCAAAATTTTTATATCTATGTTTTCCTTTTCATCTCCACTTCAACTTGAAAATTCAATTATTTTTTAATTGTACTATAGTTGTGTAATAGCATATTTACTGTTTTAGTCAATTAGCAAACATTTTATTGAATGCCTGCTAAATATCCTAAATGCCAGGCAGTAGAATTAGTCAGGGTTCTCCAGAGAAAAAGGACCAATTGGATGTACAGAGATACATGAGAGAGGATTTATTATGGAAACTGGTTCATGCAATTATAGAGGCCTAGAAGTCCCTAGAACATGCTGTCTACAAGCTAGAAAATCAGGAAAGCTGATGGTGTAGTTTGGTCTGAGCTCAAAGGCCTGAGAACTGAGGGGAGCTGGTGGTATAACTCTGTCTTGAGGTTGAAGGCTTAAGAACCTGAAGAGCCACTGATTTAGGCCCCAAATTCCAAAGGCTTGAGAACCAGGAGAGTTTTGATGCCCAAGGACAAAAGAAAGTGGATATCTCAGCTCAAGAAGACAGCAAATTCACCCTTCCTCCATCTTTCTGTTCTGTATTGAAGGGCTCTCAACAGATTGGATGATGCTTACCCACATTGGTGAGGGTGGCTTTTCTTTACTCAGTCTACTAATTCAAACGCCAATCTCTTTTGGAAATATCCTCACAGATGGATTCAGAAATGATGTTTTACCAGCTATCTGAGTATCCCTTGACCCAGTCAAGTTGACACGTAAAATTGACCATCACCCCATCCCTGTTATTTTCCCATTATATTAAAGACAACTTGAGGTTTAGTACCATGTCTTTTTCATACTGTACCCTTAAAATATGTCAGTGATTGAAATATAATAGGGTCTAGGTAAATATTTGAAAATCAATTAATTTGCCATGAATGTCTCTTAAGGAGTAGAAATTCCTAAACATTTTACGATACTGTTTGGAACAGAGGTGGAGTATGAAAACAAGATGAGAAACCCGGACCTAATTATCGTAATTTCAGTGAAAGAAACATTTTCCTTTCTTCCAGTTCTTCTCCTCCACTGTAAAATGTAAACAAATCCATTTGTTTTTTCAGAGTCATAGAAGACAGAGGAGAAAATGTTTTGCCTTTTAATGTCGTAAGGGTAGAAGAGCAGGTGAACTATATTATAATAGTGATAAATCTGGAAGAGTTCTGACGAATCTGTGTGCTGGATTTCCAGGTGTTGTATCCTGTACTCACGTTTATAATGCTCTGAGCTTCCCTGCGGGAATTGTCATCTTTGGTACAGTGGCAGGATTTGATGAGCGGCTGACACATCCCAAGGTTACTGCTGTGACTCCTGAGGTAGGCGCTTCCAGAAGGTGAGTTAGTGCAGTGGAGAGCACTGGACAGCATGAGAAAGGTTATTTAAGGATTTCTTGGCCTGAATGTTAGGGATGTTGCTACCTTTTCCTCATTTCTAAGGAAGATCAGTTTAATGACCTTTACTTTCTCTCTCTGTGTTTCATGCCCCTACTGAGTCACATTATCATAAAATCTGGCAATGTTACAAGAAAATGTTATTTTCTTTTTTGATCATATAAGGATTAAATCTAAAAAATAACTTTGTTCCTCTTTTATTAGACAAAGAATTACTTAATATTATTTCTAGTATGCTTAAATTTCCACAGTTTGACTTCAAAAACAATAAAATGATTAGAGTTTTATAATTGGTCAGGTACTAAACTTTTCTTCATGAATCTTTCCTATTACACTTATATTTGTCCTGATTTAAAACACCTTATCATTGCATTTTATGTAATAGAATGCCTGGCAAGCTTTTACAGAGCCAGTTTATTGTCATAAACACCACTTTTCCATCTCCCTTTGTAACCTCACTGCGTATTAGAGAATCCATGTTTGAATTCATTAATATTCAGCCTTTTTTTGGAATATTTTTTATTGAGAGTCTCCTGACACATATTTTTGGAGTATTTTTAAAAGACAAATTTCTGGACCTTAAACATTTTCAATAAATAGGCTGCTAATATTGTATGCCATATGAAGTTGAGCTTAAGGTGCAGGGATCAGCATGTTTTCATCCACGAGTAAAAAACAAACAACAATACAAAATAATTTTATCCTTTTACCAGGTGTCTGGTGTCCAGAGAAAACTATAGTGAAAGAACTATTACAATATATCTTGCTTGGGAATTTGCCTTTCAGTCAAATATTTATTCTACAAATATTTATCAACTTAGTGTGGAAAAACGTTTATATTTTATGTAAAGATAGATAAATGGGTAGATAGACATGGATAGATATTGCAAACCCACAGTATACAAGATATTATATTTGTTATTCAAATGATCTTTAAGTATATCTTCATAGAATTTTCTGGGAAAATGTAAACTTCCTATGATAGATCTTTGCTTAATTTACTCCTGTTGGTTAAATTGACTTTTGGATTGTACAGTTTAAATAAAAGGGTGAATGGATATTAGGTTATCAGTTCCTATTTTCTAGTGCCAATTATGATATCATGAAGAGTAAACATATGAAATCTGTCTTGTCATTCTTTGAGACAGGACATAAAATTTTATTTTTACCATTTATCACTTTTAATAATAACATAATGATTGAAGAAAGTAAGGTGCAATATACTTAGCAGATAAATAAACAACAAGTTTGTTTGTTTTACAAGTAACCAATAGCTACTAGTGAAGAGTATATACTGCTGGCTAATTTGAATAGGTAAGTGAGAGTTAAAGATAAATAGGTACGATCAACTTAATAACATTTAAGAATGGACATATTTGTTTAAAAGACTCTAGAGAAACTAACTGGGTGAAATTATATGAAAAATATGTCACTTGACTAATTTAATGTAGAAGATAAAATGATTAGAAAACCAGATGAAAATATTTGGAATATAAGCTAAACCTGAAAGATTTAAAAAGCAAACTAAAGAAAATATTATTAAGAAACATAATAAAACAGACAAATAAAATAATAATAAGTCAGTTTAGTAGGTTTTTAAAAAGGAAAAGTAACAGGTAAAATTTTTAAGTAAAATGCTTGGAAGATGAAAGTATACTAGATAAGTTTTTTAAAAACCTAAATTTGGATAAAATTATCTCCCATAGTCAGAGATAAATGCTTTCAAACAGTGGCATCTATTCAGAGTGCAAGGGTTAATGTTCTCTGGAAAAGTTAACAGGATCATTTAGTGTGAGGCAGTTGAAACAACCTTCTGAATTCTTAGAGCTTCCTTCTCTTGGCTGCAACTCACTGCAAAGAAATTCATGTTATTTGAGGTTTCTTGTCACTGATCTTTTTTTAAATTGATTTATTTTTTATTTCAGAATATTAAGGGAGTACAGATGTTTTTGATACATGGCTTGAGTTAGGGCTATCAGTGTGCCCATAGCCTGAATAGTGTTTGTTGTACTCGTTAGGTGGGTTTTTACCCTTTTCTTCCTCCCCCTCCCACTGCTTGATTTCCTACAACTTTTACCTTGCTCTGTGCACTTGTGTGCCCATCAGTTAATCCCAGTTTATGAGAGAGTACATGTGGTGTTTGTTTTTCCATTCTAGAGATACTTCACTTAGGATAATGATCTCTGGTTCCTTTCGAATTGCTGCAAAAGGCATTAATTCATCATTTTTTATGGCAGAGTAGTACTCTATGGTATACATATATCACATTTTGTTAATCCACTCATGAACTGATGGGCACTTGGGTTGATTCCACATCTTTGCAGTTGTGAAGTGTACTGCAATAAATATTCAAGTGTAGGTGTGTCTTTTCCTTTGGGTAGTGCAGCAATTCTGAGGCAGAGCTGCTTCCTCCCTAAAGTCTCATTCCACGAGGGAGACCAAACAACAGGCAAATGACAACCTTTCTCCACTAAAATCCAAAATATAAATTTCAGCAACAGATGATGTAGCTGAGATTATTTGAAAACTTTCACATTTGGTATTTTCAGAAATCTCTTTTGGATGACTCCTTTCTGTTAGAGAAAGAGAAAACAAGATAAAGGTAAAGACATCATAATTGAAGCATTGAGTGGTTTTCAAATTTGAGAATCAATAAAATTGCTATAAATTGTTCTAAAACCTAGCCCTTTCTGTATGAGTGAAGCAGAATCGAATGTGTCCTGGAGAAACAATGCCAAAGCTCAAACTGTGTAATCCTGAACTTTCTCTTCCCATTGCCATGCAGCATGCGGCTTTTCTTTGGCCGGATGAGCTGTGTCTGTGTTTGATGGAGGTAGAGACAGTGACTCAAGTGGGAATCCTAGGTTTGCTAGAGGACTGAGTTTTCCTCAAGCTTCACAAATGCTGAGTTTGCAATGCAGCTGTCCTGCCCTACCCCTCAAGCCTCTGAAACCATCTAACCTATTTCTTTCCCAGATAGTCCAGTTAAACACTTTAGTTAATTGAGTCATATCTGTCATTGGACTATGTCAAAGGTATTTTTTTCCCCTTACAGTTCAAATCCCACTTTTTAGGGAGGTAAACTAAAGCAACTTTCTTAAATGTTTTGCATTAGTTTCCCTGATTGTAAGGTAAGGGATAGTAATAATGTTCAGATGAAACATTTATTAAATTCTTATTATATACTGGTAATTGTTTGAAGAGTTTTGTTGAGATTATGCGTTCTAATGCCCAGGATGATATTAAAGAGTGTTATATTATTACCCACATGTTTATAGATGAGTATATCAAAACAAAAAAGTTTAAGTAATTTGCCCAAAATAAATGTCATGATTACAAGTAGAACTCAGATTATGCCTATATTCCTAACAGAGTGAGAATAACAAAAGGTAAAGTATGTAGAATGTATACCAAACTGCTTGGTACATGGTACTCATCAATTAAAAATGGTTCTTTTTTAGTACTTTTTATAAATCTGCTCTTCTGCAGTTGGAATTCTTCTCTCTTTAGTTGAAGTTTATCTCTATATTAAATGCTCAGACATTTTCTGAAAGACCCATCCATGGGACAAGCAAAAAATAGATTATGCTATATCTATTTTAAGTAGAGAAACCGATATCCTTATGGTTTTTAATTGGCCTTATTTCAGGGATACAACAACTTAGGAAAAATTTTAAATTAATTTTATGAATACAGATATTTTCATACTTTCAAATATTTTCTTCATACAAAACAATTCAGAATGTGCATGTTTAACTTAAACTGTCTACAGAGTTTGTTTCACGTTTGAATCAATTCTCCTTGAATTGGAATAATAAGGATTGGGGAACACCACAGGATATGAGAACAGATCATATACCCACATCACAGTTAAAATGTAATGCAAATTTGGTTATTTATAATTATATACAATATTTAGAAATATCTTTATTATCCTACATGTAAGATAAGGGTCCAATTGTATTCTGTTACCTCTGAATATTCAGTTTTCCCAGCACCACTTGTTGAAAAGACTATACTTTCCCTATGGTGTCTTCTTGGTACCCTTGTTGAAATTTAGTTGACCATATATGCGTGGGTTTGTTTCTGGGCTCTCTGTTCTGTTTCATTGGTCTATGATTCTGTTTTCCATGCTGTTTTGATCATTATAAACTTGTAATATGGGTTGAAATCAGGTAATGTGATACTTCCAAATTTGTTTTCTTTCTCAGGATTGCTTTGGCTGTTTGTGGTCTTTCATGGTTCCATGTGATTTTTTTTTTTATTTCTGTGAAAAATGTCATGGAAATTTTGGTAGGGATTGCGTTGAATCTGCATATCACTTTGGGTAGTATGGAAATTCTAACAATAATAGTTTGTATAGTCCAGGAACACAGGCTATCTTGCATTTATTTGTGTCTTCTTGAATTTCTTTCATCAATGCAATATTGCCCTTATTTCTTTCTGTCCTTCTAATCTAATAAGACATTATAAAGTAAAGGATATAGATTCGAAGCTAGGCAATCTGGCTTTGAAATCTAGGCTTTCAAGCACTAGACTACACACTCTCTCAATGTTTTCAAATCCCTACTTTAACTTCCCACTCTCTTATCACCACTTCCTTTTCTTTTAACCAACTTACCTTAGCATCCCTTCTCAGGCAATTGGTAGTCCTCTGTGAGATGAATAAGCATGGGGGCAATTTTTACACAGTCCCTTCCCCTCACTCACTCCCAGAACCAAGCTTCCAGCTAAACCACCAGTCTCTAAGAGCTTATGGTACTCAGCAAAGCCCTTGGGGGTGGCAAAGAGCAAAACAATGAGCTGAAACACTGTGCAGTCTGAACAAGAGTACAGACATTTGTCACAGATCCTTTCCTGACTTAGTGCAAAGTCAATGAGAAGAAAAGGAACTGGAACACGTCTAGCATGCCAACTTTTCCAACTGCATCTTGAGGAACTGGCTTTTATATTACATGTATTTGGGCACTGATGGGTCTTGGTACACCCCAATCTCCTGGGGGCCACTGAGTACAGAGATGGTTTGGACAAGCAGGAAAATTTGAAAGGCACCAAGAATCTCTGGCTGAACTGATTGGTGAGGTTCATCTCCTACACAAAGCTAGTATGACAAGACTTGGAGAAATGGTTGTCTTATCTAATGCACAGAAAACAACACAGGGAGTAAAGGAAAGTATGTTCTAAACAAAAGAACAAGATAAATATCCAAAAACTGACACTAATGAAGTAGAAATAAATTATTTACTTGACAGAGAATTCAAAATAATGGCATAAAGATATTCATGGATGTCAGGGCAGCAATTTATGAATAAAGTAAGAAATTCAGCAATGAGATAGAAAATATTTTAAAAGTATCAAGCACAAGTCATAGAGCTGAAGAATACAATCACTGAAAATTTCAATAGAGGGATTCAACAGTGGATTAGATCAAGTAGAAGAAAGAGTAAGCAAACTTGAAGATAGCCTATTGAAGTCATTCCACTGTAAGAACAAAAAGAAAAAAGAATAAAAAGTACTGAAAATAGTTTAAGGGACTTATGGGACAATATCAGATGGGCAAATATATGCATTATGAGAGCCCAAAAGGAGAAGAAAGAAAGAAGGATGAAGAGGGCTTATTCAAAGAAACAATGGCTGAAAATTTCTCAAAGCCAGTAAAGGAAATACACATCCAGATACAGGGAGCCCACAGCAGCCAGTCAAGTGACTTATCATGTACAAGGGAAATTGATAAGGCTATCAGCAGATTTTTCAGCAGAAATCAGGCCAGGAGGAAGTGGGATGATATATTCAAAATGCTGAATGAAAAAAAAAAACAAAACTTACAACCAAGAATACAATACCCAGAAAAATTTTCCATCAAAAAATGAAGGTGAGATAAACACTTTCTCAGACCTTCGAAAGCTGAGAGAGTTTATCAATATTGGATCTACCTTATAAAAAACGCTAAAGGGAGTTTTTCAGTTGAAATACAAGGACATTAAGGAGCTATATGATAGCATAAAATAGTATGAAATGTGTAGACAAAGAGCACATCCCCACTGCACTGCCACCATGGCACTGCCGTTGCACACTGCCACAGACCTACTTACTGGCAGCTGCCCCTCATGTACTGCCACTGTCCCTGGAACTGAGTAGAGTGAACACCCACAGCCTGGCACCTGGAGCCACTGCCTACATAACCTCACCCAGCCACCACTGCCACCACCATGGAGGACTGAGCAAAGAAAATTTCCATGCCATCCACCTCCATGGAGAAGGTGTTGCCAAGCCCCTGTTCAAGCTTCCAACAGTGGTCTGGGGACCAATCCACCACTCTGCACAAATACCCCTAGCACTGGCTCAGACTGTAACAACCACAGGAGAACGGGATGACAGAGAACAGCTGCATTACAAGCTCTAAGTGCATCCACCCCTCTCCTACCAGGTCAATCCTCCAGAGTAGAACACAAGTTCACCATCAAGGGACCTCTCCATCTTTTCACTAAGTAGGAGAGTTTCCAGCAGAAGAGAACAGATTAACCACAAACTTATCTTCCTTGAGCTGAAAGAAGAGGTAGAGATTTCAGATGAGAAGAAGCCAGCATAAGAACTCTGGCAATGTAAAAAAACAAGCTGTTTTGATACCCCCAAAGGATCCCACTAGGTCTACAGTAACAGATCCCAACATAAAGAAAATTGTCAAAATGTCAGATATGGAATTCAGAATATGGATGACAAATAAGATAAATGGGATTGACAAGAAAGTCAAAAACCAACATGAAGAAACCAAAAAAGTAATTCAGAGCATGAATGAAAAATTCTCCAAAGAGATAGATAAGAAAAGATATAATAGAAATTAATGAAGTGAAAGAGTCATTTAGGGAATTTCAAATTATAGCAGAAAGTTTTAATAACAGATTAGACTAAGCAGAAGAAATAATCTTGGAGCTTAAAGACATGGCTTTCAAACTAACCCAGTCAGTCAAAGATGCAGAAGAAAGAATAAAGAAGAAACATGGGACTGTGTAAAACTAGCTAATATAAGAATGATAGGTATCCCTGAGGGAGAAGAAGAAAATGCAAAAAGCAAGGAAAACCTATTTGAGAGAATAACTTTGATAAAAGTTAATTATTGAGAAAAGCTTCCCTGGTATTGCCAGAGATTTTGATATCTAAATACAAGGTGGTTATCAATTCATGAATGGAAAAGAAAATGTGGTATATATGCATCATGGAGTACTCCTCAGCCATAGAAAGGAATGAAATAATGTCTTTCATAGGAACTTGGATGGAATTGGAGTCTATTATCCTAAATGAAATATATCATAAATGCAAAAACAAGTACCACATATTCTCACTAATAAGTGGGAGGTAATGATGGGTATACATGGGTACACAGAAGCACAAAGTACATTGAAAATTAAGAATAGGGGAGAGTGGGAGGGGAATGAGGGATATAAACTTACTTATTGGGTATAATGAATACTGTCCAGGTGATGGACACACAGAAAGCCCTGAGTTCAGCATTATACAGTGTGTCCATGTAACAAAAATATTTGTACCCCTTTAATATCTCAATCTCAATGAATTAGAAATAGAACTACATATGATCAAGCAATCAAGGAAATGAAATCAGTACCTCAAAA
The DNA here is from genome assembly GCA_963575035.1 of Avahi laniger. Lineage (NCBI taxonomy): Eukaryota > Metazoa > Chordata > Mammalia > Primates > Indriidae > Avahi > Avahi laniger. The sequence goes on from CAUYSK010069600.1 coordinate 17,169, forward strand.
AGATACCTATGCTCTCATGTTCATCACAGCATTATTCATAATAGTCAAGATATAGAAATAACCTAAATGTCTATTGATGAAGCAATGAATAAAAAATTGTGGCATTTAACACACAATTGAACATTTTTTAGCCTTTATAAAGAATCAGGTCCTGTCATTTGCAACAACATATATAAATCTATAGGATATTATGCTCAGTGAAATAAGCCAGGCACAGAAAGAAAAATACCGCATGATATTACTAATATGTGAATTCCATAAAACTCACAATTAGAGCTCCCTCACCTGTGCCAAATAAAAAGAAACTCAGAGTCAATTCCAACAGGGAAATTGTAGAGTCACAGAGCTGGTGGACACACTTGATGCTGCTGAGGTTTGAAAGCAATAAGAGAGATATGAACAAAATTAAGGGAAGTAGTGTCTGGAGTAACTTGAATTCCCACCACTGGGAAAGATAGCAGAGTTTCCAGAGGATGAAGAACATGTCAGTTTAGGAGGTCAGGGTTATACCATCTTGAAGACATTTCTAGAAGGCTTCACATTAGAGTGCAATGAGCTTATAAGGAAGAGTCTATGGAGTGGAGGTTCAGATAGCACACTGTATGGATAAGGCAGGGCAAGGATGTACCTGAGCAGGAGGTGGTGTCCCTCATCCCTCCTCACCCATGCAATACTAAAGAACAAAAAATGTCTTTTCTAACAAAGCCAACATTTGGACATCAGCAGCATAAAGGGCCAATGTGCTGTTTTTTTTTTTTTTTCTTGGCAGCAATAACCTTAAGAGGTGGCCAACAAAAACATGAATACTGAAGTTCTGGCACTGTATTGGTAGTCTTCTGTATCCCCTGTCCCCATATAGTTGCTAGGAGCAGAGGCAGTCTCAAGAGATCCTCATAACACAGGGATGAAAAAACAACTTTTCCCCACATCCATCCCCAAGGTCTCAGGCCACTGTAGGCTTTTCACAAAGCTCTGCCTGAGACTGGGTAACAGGGCTTTGACCTGGACTCTGACTGAGCATAGGAACACCTGAATGTGATAGAACCTTACCTGAAATGAAACTATTTTATTCCAGAAGAAACTAAAATATTTTTGTATGTAATTAATTAATTTGTTTACAGGCATGTTGACTGGCCACTTTATGTCCACCAACACCCTATCAACATCACCATCAGAGATGGGAGTTGGAATTTGGAAAATAAACTGTCAAGTGCTGAATAAGTATGAAATATTCCAGGTATGTACATCACAGGATGTGTCTTCTCATTACACAGATAATTTCACACATATTCCAAAGGAATTCAGACAAACATAGGCAAAGGGAAACATTGAAATGAGAGAGAGCTAGCTATATGAGCATGTCAGACTGGGCTCTGTGCATGTGTTGTGTGTGTGTGTGTGTTTGTGTGTGTGTATGAAGACATGAAGGCATTGGGTGTGGGGGAACTGAATGCAGGCAGAGAACAGAGAACCAATGGTCAAAACTTGATAACATGGTTGGTCAAATAAATATTGAGCTATTCAGGGGGCTCGAGCCACTCACATTGGGTTCCTCTTAGGTCAGACTCTAGTTAGTCCCCTTCCTCTGCAACAGACATGTTATCATGCATCTAATTCGAAAGCAAGAGCAGTTTCAAAGATAAAAGTGGAAAATATTCTCCTTCACATTTTTGTTTATGCATTCATGTGAGATATAAAAAAAAATTTTATAGAGTAAAAACTGTTTTGGTTCAACACACAAAAATAAAATAAATTTTTAAATTTCATCTTAGTGCTTCATTTTCCAGACATTCAGATCTTTACAAAAGGACTTGATTTTTTTTTATTTCAGCATAATATGGGGGTACAGATGTTTAGGTTACGTGTGTTGCCCTTGCTCCCCCCCCATCCCCCCCTCAGTCCACGTTTCAAATATGTCCATCCTATTGAGTGGTGCGCATTGCACTCTTTGTGTATGTATATACCCGTCCCCTCCTCCCTCCTCCCCCCTCCCCTCTGCTCAACATCCAATAGATGTTATTCTTATATATGCACTTATGTGTTGATTCGTTAATATCAATTTGATGGTGAGTACATGTGGTGCTTGTTTTTCCATTCTTGGGATACCTCACTTAGTAGAATGTGTTCCAGCCCTTTCCAGGAGTATATAAGAGGTACTATATCACCATTGTTTCTTAAAGCTGAATAGTACTCCATGGTATACATATATCACAGTTTATTAATCCACTCATGTATTGATAGACACTTGGGTTGTTTCCACATCTTTGCAATTGTGAATTGCGCTGCTATGAACATTCGAGTGCAGATGTCTTTTTCATAGAGCGACTTTTGCTCTTTTGGGTAGATGCCCAGTAACTGGATTGCTGGGTCAAATGGTACTTCTACTTGTATCTCATTGAGGAGTCTACATATTGCTTTCCACAGAGGTTGCACTAATTTGCAGTCCCACCAGCAGTGTATGAGTGTTCCTACCTCTCCGCATCC
>CAUYSK010069601.1:0-24271 GCA_963575035.1 Avahi laniger
TTAATTTCTTTCTATTTTTGGTAGAGGTGGGGTCTCACTCTTGCTCAGGCTGGTCTCGAACTCCTGAGCTCAGAATGATCCGCCCACCTCGGCCTCCCAGAGAGCTAGGATTACAGGCGTGAGCCACCGCGCCCGGCTATAAAGTCGATCTTAATTCCTCAATGTAGTCTGGACATATATGAAAATATGCCATTCCAGTCAAAGCCTTGGTGAAATAACCAGTGTCTCCATTCTGTCATTGAAGTTATGCAAATAATTATATTGCCATAATTTAAGAACACTCACAAATAGTTTCTAAATTTTGGAGAAATCAAGTAGAGAAAAATAAATGCTCCAAATTTTGCTCACAAAAATGTATCAATTTGTTGGGAGCTATAAATAGCTCAAAATAAGGAAAATTTTTCTTGATTTCTGGAAAACAAAACACAAAAAAACCAGCAATGTTTTAAACCAAAAGTCATAAATAAAAAAATTAGTTCAGTCCCAGGTAATCAATATTTGTTCTGCTTGAGGCTGGTTTGGCAATCTTCATGAACACATCAGCTTTTTAATTAAAGTCTTGGAAGTTTTCGTCGTCCAAATGGTATGATCTCCAAAGTTGTCAGAGCACCCGTCGGAGGCCTTTCTATAAATTTTCCTAAAGAAACAAATTGTCAACTGTAGCCAGTTAAAAACCGCTTTTGAGAAGAATCAAATAGATTATTGTCTGTTTTTGACCAAAAAATGTCTTAGAATATCCATTGTTAAAATTGACAAAGAAATTTGGTCATTTTTTTGGCAGACAACAATTCAACATATTAATAATAACCATAATTATTATTGATAACATACACTAAGACATACCAGAATTTTAGGAATATCAGACAATTTTGGAACATGTATGTATAACGTTTATATAAACATAACTCGAAGAAAGTTAAACACCATTTCATATTTGACAATGTTTTAATCTGTTTGACTACCATACTTTGATAAACCTCTTACAATCTTTTATAATTTTTACCATTTTCTTTCTTTCCCAAATTTTTCTGTCCATTTAGTTTTTTTTTTTTTAGACAGAGTCTCACTCTGTTGCCCGGGCTAGAGTGCCGTGGCGTCAGCTTAGCTCACAGCAACCTCAAATTCCTGGGCTCAAGCGATCCTCCTGCCTCAGCCTCCCGAGTAGCTGGGACTACAGGCATGCACCACCATGCCCGGCTAATTTTTTCTATATATTTTTAGTTGTCCAATTGATTTCTTTCTATTTTTGGTAGAGACGGGGTCTCGCTCTTGCTCAGGCTGGTCTCGAACTCCTGAGCTCAAACAATCTGCCCGCCTTGGCCTCCCAGAGTGCTAGATAACTGATTGTATAAACTTTCCAGCTGCCTTGCCTATGGTTGAAGTTTTACTGTGCTTGCTTAACTGGAGAAAAAAATGGTCCTTAACCTAACTAATGCTATCTGCTTCTGTAAACCTGCGTGCTTAAAGATTATAATCAGTTGCTCGTAACCGGAGTAGGTGGTCCAAGACAGGTTCTGGACCCCACGGTTATGGAATGTATGATGTAATTTGTCCCACTTCCCATCTTTGTCCCACTTCCCCATACCTCATGTCACGTAGCCCATCTTAGAACAGTATAAGACCCCCTTGCTTTTTCGGCTAGCCACCATTCTCTGTACCTGTGCTCTGACATGGCAGGGGTGGTCGCTGGCCAACTAATAAAGACTCATAATTCGGCTCAATTCGGTCTTTAAGTGGTCATTTCTCGCACTCTAACCATAACACCATCACCTCTTGCCTGGTAAAGTAATTGTCTTTTCACTGGTCTCTTTGCCTTTGGTCTCACCAACCCTCACCCTCCCAATCACTACAGCCAGAGGGTTCTAAGGAGCGGAGCCTATGAGTTAAAACCCTTTAGTAGTTCCTAACCACCTCAGGACAAATGCACACTTCTTACCCTCCAATGAGCTGCTGGCCATCCCTTTCAGTGTCTCTCCTTCCTAGATTCCACATGGCTCCAGCCACAGCCACAGATCATCCAGGCTGTTCTCTATCTCATCACACCCTTCCCACCCTGGATCCCTTGCCTGGCCAAGTCCTACTCATGCACCTGTACCAATGTCCCAGTCCCTATCTGATGCTCCCTGTGAGGCCCTCATCATAGCTGATCACACTGAAACTGTCTTCCTGTCCAGCACAGAGAAAAGTCTATTTGACTGACCACCCAAACTCTTCTGGGGCAGAAAAGTCACCCAGTCAATGTGACTTGCATTCATCATAGGTATGAATGAATAATTATAATGATAATGCCTAACAATTATATAGTGCTAATTCTATGCCTAGCACTCTTCTAGGCACTTTTCATATATAAATTCATGTAATCCACCCAACCCCATGATTGATACATCCTCATTTTACCAATACGGAAATTAAAGCACTGAGCAGTGAAGTAACTTGTTCCAGGTATTAAGGGGTTGAGCTGGGGTTTAAACCAAGCGGTTTGGTTTCCCATAAATGAACCAAGAGCTGGAAGGAGAAGGTCAGAACCTCAAAGAATCAGGTACGGTTATAATCTGCGCGCTTTACATCTAAGGGTCTTCCCACCCTCTACGTTTTGCTTCCAGGGAGCCCGTGTTATATAGTGCAGGAGATAGAGGACTAGAGACACCACAGATGACTTGGGGAGCCCTGTGGAGGGAGCAGTGCTATTTACCTGGGGGTCCGGGAGCAGGGGCATAGCTGGGAGGGGCGAGCGCCGGAGTTGAGAGTCCTCAGTGCCAAACTACAACTCCCAGGAGGCATCGGGCGCCCACAGCCCGCGCGACGTCACGACGGCAGAGGGCGCAGGCGGCTCGGTTAGCTCGGCTGCTTGGCTGTTTGGGCCGTTCTGCTCGGACCCTAGACCTGACTCTGGCCCCGAGGTAAGTGGAGTAACCCGCGCGAACCCTGCCCGCGGAAGCTCCGCAGCGCATGTCCGCAGCCCACACCATTGCGCGGGAGCGCGCTCAGGCGGGGGCTGGCATACCATACGGGGGGATCCGGGTCGAACCAAGTGACCCCCCCCACTCGAGAGAGGCAACTCGGAGACTCCTGGCCACACCTTCGATGTAGCCAGCCCTGGGGGGCACAGTGCCGAGTGTTGCACGTATGCTAGCCAGGCTCCCGGGGCCCTGGGTCCAAAGGCGGTGGGTAGGGGTCAGCCCCGCCCCCTGAACGAGGGTGCCCAGGACCAGAGGGAGCTGGGGCGAGGTTTTCTGGTTGTATGGGTCCGAGGGTATTCTCCTCCCCAACGCCACCAGAGAGTGCCTCAGGTTGAAGAATAGAGGCTCCGAAAAGCAAGGGTGTCCAAGCTTGGCCTATGTGCGTTTGGGGAGGTCGTTGAGGGGAGGGCAGAGATTGCCCAGGTCTGTGGATACCGGTGCCCACGTGGAGGTGGTGTGGGTCATCTGGATTTGGATCCTTACAACTTCCCCTTCCCGCCCCGGTAGATGGGAGCTGCTCTCCGGGGGCTGAGCTTGTCAGCATCCTTGATGGGCCCTGGCCCCTGAAGTCAGAGAAGAGCCCCTGCCCACCCACACTCCCTTTCCCCGTTCTGGGGTCGCCTCCATCCCTTGAGTTCTCAGCCCTAGCGGCCACCCAGTCCAACAAAGGAGCAGGACAATGATACTGGCATCAGTGCTGGGGAATGGCCCCCGGGGCGGGCCTCCACTGTGGCCACTCCTGGGGCCTGCACTCTCGCTCCGGGCCCACTCAACATCAGCCACTGATACACACCACGTGGAGATGGCACGGGAGCGCTCCAAGACCGTCACCTCCTTTTACAACCAGTCAGCCATCGATGTGGCAGCAGAGAAGGTATACAGCTGGGGCAGCGAGCCCAGGGTCAGGAGCTGGAGTGGGTATCCACGGAAAGGGTGGATATGGGATTGTGGAGGTCCAGTGCTCAAAGCCCATCTGCGCCTCTAGCCCTCAGTTCGCCTCACTCCAACCATGATGCTCTATTCCGGCCGCTCTCAGGATGGCAGCCACCTCCTGGTAAGGTTCCAGCCCTCTATTTTCCTCTTGGCTCCTGGAGCTCTGGGCCAACCACTCAGGTCCCAGCCCTGCATTCCCTCCTCTTTTTCTTCTAGAAAAGTGCCCGGTACCTGCAGCAAGAGCTACCGGTTAGGATTGCTCACCGAATCAAGGGCTTCCGCTGCCTTCCTTTCATCATTGGTTGCAACCCCACCATACTGCACGTGGTAAGGTAGAAAGGACCTTAGATCAGTGTGCTCTCTTGCCAAGGGGCAAATGGGGAGTGTGGGGGCCATAGTGGCAGAGTCTGGCTTGCCTAAAGGTATCAGGGCCGTACAGGATTCAGCCCCAAGCCTTCAGAAGCTAAGGCTGCATGTTTGTGGAGGCTGGAAATGGCACACTGGGGGTTTGAACCACATGAATTGGTTTGGGTGGGTAGTTAAGGGTGGCTGTTTTTCACCCAGTGCTAGTGGCAGCCGCATGAATTCCCACTCCTCTTCCTTGCAGCACGAGCTGTACATCCGTGCCTTCCAGAAGCTGACAGACTTCCCTCCGGTGAGGGCTGGGCCAGAACAGAGCGAGGGACTGAGGAGGTTAGTGTTGGGCCACCTGTGCTCATGACTCTGTGACCTGCAGATCAAGGACCAGGCAGAAGAGGCCCAATACTGCCAGCTGGTGCGACAGCTGCTGGACGACCACAAAGATGTGGTGACCCTCTTAGCTGAGGGCCTGCGTGAGAGCCGGAAGCACATAGAGGTCCGGTCAGCGGAGGAGGGGGCCAGGCTTGTTGAGGGGGCGGGGAAGGGGGACTGGCTTCTGAAACCTCACTCTTTACAGGATGAAAAGCTCGTCCGATACTTCTTGGACAAGACACTTACTTCCAGGCTTGGGATCCGCATGTTGGCCACCCATCATCTGGCGTTGCATGAGGACAAGGTAGGCTTTGGGGCCTGAGACCCACTTGGGAATAGTAAGTGGGACAGAGAGACTGAGCTAGGGATCTGGGCCAAGGGCCTGGGGCAGAGGCTTTGCGGCTGCTGCCTTTGGGCAGTTCAGAAGTTGCAAGCATTTGGTGGCTGAGGTGGGGGTGAAGGTGTTACTAGTCCTGAGTTTCTTTCTTCTGCCAGCCCGACTTTGTTGGCATCATCTGTACTCGTCTCTCACCAAAGAAGATTATTGAAAAGTGGGTGGACTTTGCCAGGTAAGGCTAGAATGACTAAGGGGGCAGATGTCTAGGGGCAGGGACAGCTTGAGTCTGAGCCCTTGCCTGGGGCAGGGTTTCTCAACCTTGACACTACTGACATTTTGAGCCAGATAATTCTTTGTAGTGGGGGGCTGTCCCATGCATGTTAGGATGTTTAGCAGGATCTCTGGCTCCTACTCATTTGTTGCCTATCATACCCCCAGTTGTGACCAGCAAAAATGTCTCTGTACATAGCCAAATGTTCCTTATAGGGGCATAATTGCCTCCAATTGAGAACCACTGGTCTAGGGGCACCTGTCTGAACTCTTGCTCCCATCCACAGACGCCTGTGTGAGCACAAGTACGGCAATGCCCCCCGTGTCCGTATCAATGGACACGTGGCTGCCCGTTTCCCTTTCATCCCTATGCCGCTGGACTACATCCTGCCTGAGCTACTCAAGAATGCCATGAGGTGGGCAGGCTAGACATGCTGGGTAGGGGGAAGACAGGAACTGGTGTGCCACCACCTACTGGTCTTTCTCCCCACAGAGCCACAATGGAGAGTCACCTAGACACTCCCTACAACGTCCCAGATGTGGTCATCACTATTGCCAACAATGATATTGATCTCATCATCAGGTTTACCCTGAGTGGGGGTTGGGCTGGGGTGGATGGGGGTTCAGGGCACTGTTTTAGACTTGCTGTAGGACCCCTAAGCCCTGAGCGGGAGTTGGGCTGGGGTGGATGGGGGTTCTGGGTGCTGTTTCTGGCTCACTGTAGGATCCCTAAGCCAGTACCTGCCCCACTCTGGGGCGAGGTCCCTGGTCAAACAGGATTTTCTGAGATTGCCATAAGCTAGGTATTAATGGATCTGGGGCCAGCTGCAGGCCCCAGGGCCCTGGCTCTGCGAGCACCTGAGGGGCCTGGAGTTGGGAAACGAAGTAACCGGTCTAAGATGCTGGGCTAAGAATAAATGTCAAATCCTGTGAGAAGGTATAAGCCATCAGGACCCACCCCTCCAAGGCAGAGGTGGAGATGGAGAAATGTGACTTATACAAACTTATACAAAGCCCAAGGGTCTAGGTGGACCACATTCCACCTTTGAATGGAAGGGACAGGAAGGCAGACTTAGAACTGTCTGCCTGGAAGGTAGTGAGCACCCCATCAAAGCTTACCAAGCCCATGCTGTTGACATCCCGCCAGGATTTCAGATCGAGGTGGAGGAATTGCTCACAAAGACCTGGATCGGGTCATGGACTACCACTTCACTACAGCTGAAGCCAGCACCCAGGACCCCCGGATCAGCCCCCTCTTTGGCCACCTGGACATGCACAGTGGTGGCCAGTCAGGACCCATGCATGGGTGAGGCCCCACCTGGCCAGGATGGAGGGGTGGAGGGCCCCAGGATACTCAAACCTCTGAAGCCCCCTGTCCTATCCCCCTGCCCACCCCCAGCTTTGGCTTCGGGTTGCCCACATCACGGGCCTACGCGGAGTACCTCGGTGGTTCCCTGCAGCTGCAGTCCCTTCAGGGCATTGGCACAGATGTCTACCTGCGGCTCCGCCACATTGATGGTCGGGAGGAAAGCTTCCGAATCTGACCCCACAGCCCTTAGCCTGCTTGCCTTCCCAGTCTGGGCCACATCCCTGCCGGGATCTTCTGGGTTAGGCGGGGTACAGTCTGCTCCACACGCTGCTGCACCTTGGGTCTCAGGGCCCCAGATGGACTTACATGGAGCTGGGCACCACTCCTCCTCAATAGGGTCCACTGCTTCCTTGCCTCCAGGCCTTGGAGGGGACGGAGTGGGGACTCCTGAGGCCTCCAGCACCAGCTCCATCATTCTCGTTCTGGGGGAACCCCCACTTTGACCTGTTATTTGTTATTAAAGTTCACATTTTGAATGCCCTCTTGGGCCCTGTGTGTGGAGAGGGCAGGTAAGCTTTTGTTTCTGTCCCTACTCAGTTCCCTCGTCCCTGGGTTTAAATGGTTCATGTCCTAGTCTCTTAACTGTCCTGACAGCCTGGCAGACCAGGAGTAGAATTAGTCTTAAGTCTTTTGTATGTTCGATTTGATGGGAGTAGCAGTGACTTTGACAGCTTATGCAAAAGCCTTTCATTCATCTAACAATTGTTTCTGGGTCCCAGACAATATTGAAAGGTCAAGTTGACCCAGCTGCAGGCCTCAGTTCTGACTCTTCCCTTCCTGGCAGTCAGTTTCTGTAGGGAAAAGTCACCAGACTGGGCAACCTCCTTAGCCATCTAAGTAAGGTTAAAAATACTACATCTGCTGCTGCTGCCAAGGAAAAGAACATACAGGGTTGTGCCCTGGCAGGCTCCAGCAGGGACTGGGTGCTCCACCACAGAGAAAGGTGGAGCCCAGGTAGGGAGGGCCAGGGACTTGGGTGAAAGGAAAGGGCTCCAGATAGCAGGTAGGCTCAAGGTTAGACTTGAAGCAGAACTTCCTGTGAGAAGCAGAACTCCAGATAAAGTCTTAGGTGGGAACACCCTACCCACCCTGCCGGGGAAAAAGAAAGGCCTGTCAGTGGTGCGGAACCTTTGGTGTTGGGGCCACATGTGGCCTTCTGGATCCTTGAGTGTGGCCTTTCACTAAATCCAAATTTCACAGAACAAAGGGTTTGGATCTGGTCAAGGGGCTGTACTTGGGGATCTGGAGGGCCACATGTGGCCTTGAGGCCGCAGGTTCGCCACCGGTTCTGGAGGCCAAATGGCAGGTGGTGGGAAACCACGACTTGCTAGGCTGAAAATCCTGCTGGCTGCAGGGCAGGGAAGTGAGGCAGGGGAGGTGGGCAGCAGTCAGAGGGTAGCATGGGCTTTATCCTGAGTCAGTGGGATCCGTGGATGGGTTTTAAGCTAAGAAGGGATGTTTCAGGATGGATTCTCTAGAAGCAGACTCTGAGAGGATTTGTGTCCATGTGATTTGTTAACAACATACTGCCAGAAGGGTGTAGGAAAAGCAGGAAAAGGAAGAGGAGGAACCCAAGCAAGGATCTCAGGCAGAAATCCAGAACCAGTTAATTATGCCTCAGAGTTGGAGGCTAGAGAGGTACACTCCACAGTCACTGATTAATTCCTCCATTTGACAATCCTTGGTTAAAGTCAGTGTTGGAAGGCCAAACAGCTCTATTAGCCTGAAGGCAGTTCAAAGAGCCTCTGGGGCTGGCCTTTGAAAGCACATCAAAGGTAACCTGGCACACAAAAACAAAAAGAAATCCTGGAGATCTGGGTGGAGCACCTACATTGTGCTAGGAGGAACAGGCAGATTTGCACATTGGAAGCATCATTGGTGGCCAGTGGATTAAAGGGAGAATAGTGAGGAGGCTGATGCAGTGACCCTGATCAGGGATATATAAGCCCTAGGCTAATCCTTGACTAGAAAGGACCTCATCATTATCCGAAGATGTCAAGTGAAATCAAAAGTGAGGCACCAGGCCAGGTGGGGTGGCTAACACCTGTAATCCTAGCAGTCTGGGAGGCTGAGGCAGGAGGATTGCCTTAGCTCAGGAGTTCAAGACCGGCTTGAGCAAGAGCGAGACCATCTCTACTAAAGATAGAAAAGAAGTAGCCAGGAATGGTGGTGATTGCCTGTAGTCCCAGCTACTCCAGTAGCTGAGGCAGGAGGATCACTTGAGCCCAGGAGTCTGAAGTTGCTGTGAGCTAGGCTGATGCCATGGCACTCCAGCCCAGGCAACAAAACGAGACTTTGTCTCAAAAAAAAAAAAAAAAAAAAAAAAAGTGAGGCACCAGCACCCTGGGTAGGTGCAATAACAATCTTGAAGATAGGGTGGTTGGAGTGGGAGAAGGCATTAGAATTTTAATTTTTTTTTATTTCAGCATATTATGGGGGTACAGATGTTTAGGTTACGTATGTTGCCCTGGCCCCCCAATTTTAATTTTTTTTGTTTGACTTTTATTTCTTCTGTCTCTTATGTTGCTAGACACCTGGCATTCACTGTCTGCCCCCTCTCTCCCCACCCTCAACCTCCTTCAATTCCTCAAAACCAAATCTACAGCAATTCTCACTGCCATCTCCCATGGATTCCTAACTCTCAGATATTTCTTTTATTTATTTATTTATTTTTTTGAGACAGAGTCTCGCTTTGTTGCCCGGGCTAGAGTGTCATGGCGTTAGCCTAGCTCACAGCAACTTCAAACTCCTGGGCTCAAGTAATTCTTCTGCCTCAGTGTCCCGAGTAGCTGGGACTACAGGCATGTGCCACCATGTCCAGCTGATTTTTTCTATGTATTTTTAGCTGTCCAAGTAATTTCTTTCTATTTTTAGTAGAGACGGGGTCTCGCTCTTGCTCAGGCTGGTCTCGAACTCCCAAGCTCAAACGATCCACCTGCCTCAGCCTCCCAGAGTGCTAGGATTACAGGCGTGAGCCACCACACCCGGCCTCAGATATTTCTTGATCTGTAACCTCTGAGCCCCATCTTCAGGCACTGAGCATTCCACCCCCTCTTAGAATTGTTTCTAAGCCCAGTAACCAAATTATTAATATAAATCAAACAAGACTGAGTACCTACCGTGTCTCACACTTTGCGATACACTCGTATATAGATAAGCTAGTTTAACCTTTATATAGTTATATGGTTGATATAGTAATACATGGCTTAGCCATTTATATAGATATACAGTTGTCCCTTGGTAACTGAGGGGGTATTGGTTTCAGGGACTTCCGCAGATACTCAGGTACTGCAGTCGGCCCTGCAGAACAGCGGATATGAAAAGCCAGCCCTTTGTAACCGTTGGTTCTACATCCAGAGAATACTGTATTCTCATTCTGCGGTTGGTAAATCTGCAAATGTGGAACCCACGGATACGGAGGGCTAACTGTATATGGTTTAACCATATATAGAGATAATTATGGTTTAAACTTTGCTCTCAGAGAAGCCACAAACTTGTACACCTTACCCAGAGGAGGGTCACAACTCAAGATGCCTCATTCACTGTCAAGTCGCTCTTCATTGTATCCACTGCCTTTGGCTAGTTTTCTGTTCAGGAGACGTGTGGTTTGGGGGCCTGCTGCTTCCTTTAGAAAGTCTTTATTCTCTGAAGATGACTTATTACTGGCTGCCCCTGGACACGCCCGTTCTGCTTTCCCCACCCCAACTGTATCTTTTTCCAACCCTGAACAAGGGAAGCAGTTTCTTCAGCCTTCGAAACTGGGGTGACCGGTGTTAGACTGGCACAAGTGAGCAGCGCAGGGGTGAGTGTTAATTCCAGGCTCGCAATTCTGACGTCAAGTAACCAGGGAGGCCGGTCTGGCTGGCCCTGTTCAACTGGGGGCGGAGCCCCTGAAAACAAGCACATCTAAGCTTCCTCAGGCATCGGGACCTTTACACACATTGTGCTGAGTCACCACATCAGGAAAGTCTGTCTCCTCTCTTGAACTCCAGGGTGCAGCCACATTTCTACGCAGAAAACCACGGACTCTAGGCCTTCGCCACTGTAAATCTCCCCCACGAGGCGGCGCTGGGAGACAGCCGCACAAGCCAATAAGCTCCTGCCGCGTCACAGACCCCAACCGCAGCCCAACGCTTCCGCCCCCAGCGCTGCTGACCCGGAGCTGAAAGAGCTGCGTGGCGCCAGACTGCGGCGTCACTTCCACCACCGCGATGGCGGCACAGGGATCTGCGGCGGCCGTTGCGGCGGCGACTACAGGGGTCGCGGGGGAGGGCGAGCCCGGGCCCGGGGAGAATGCGGCAGTCGAGGGGACCGCCCCGTCCCCGGGCCGCGTCTCTCCGCCAACCCCGGCGCGCGGCGAGCCGGAAGTCACGGTGGAGATCGGAGAAACGTACCTGTGCCGGCGGCCGGACAGCACCTGGCGTGAGGGCGGGGCCCAAGGCCAGGGGGCGGGGCCGGGCGGGCAGGTTCTCCACGAGGCCTAGTGCTGGGGGCTGGGAGCCATGGGGGGCGGGGCTTGAGGAAAGAACGCGGAGTTGCAAGCGCTGTAGACCTGTCGAGTTAAGCAAGGCCATTACCCTCGGGTTATGGCTAGCCCGGCCTAGCAACCCGCCAATTAGACGATCCAAGAATTCTTCTAAACGTTTACAAAGCTCCCATTCCACTTCCTTGTCCAGTCGTAGGCTTCATTCCATTTTCTTGGTAACCCTGCCTCCTAACTGGTCTCTTTTGCGCCTTCCTCTTCCATTCATCCCCAGCGGCGACCAGCAGAGAGGACCTGCCAGAACACAACCCCCTTCTTTACATTCTTTTGCCTTCCCTCATCTTCAGAATAAACCCTAGATTCTTTAGAATAGTATTCATTTTTGTGAGCGCTCTAGTTTCTAGCCAACCCTTAGCAAAGGCTATTGCCAGACCAGAACACACCGAACACCGTAAAGACCATGTGCCTTTTTAACTACCCGTGCCCTCTAATGGAAATGTGTTTTTTTCCCTTTCTCCTTGATCACCTGGCTAACTCCTACTCATCCTTTTAACTTCATATCCTCTGTTATGCCATTCTTGATCCCCTTCAGGCAAAGTGATTTGTTCTCTTATGTGTGTTCCTGCAACATTTTTTTCATACCTCAGCCATAGTTTTTGTCACATTATGTTGTAATTTTCTGTTTGTGTCTTCCCCTATCATACTGGGAACTTCTGGAGGGCAGGACTTCTTGTGATTCATTGCTTAGGGCCAGACACGCAGTGGTTGCCTTACTCATTTCTTGAATGATCTACTAATTGTGAAGCACTGTGCTAAAAATTTTGAAGGCATTAACTCACCCACTAAGATAGGCACTATTTTTATTTTACAGAGGAAGGGACTGAAGCTCAGAAAGTCAAAATAACTTGCTCAATTACATATAGCTAGGAAGTGGGGAGCTAGAATTATATATAAACTCAAGCTATCTTAATTCATAGCTAGCTCTCCTGATCTCTGGACATATGAATGACTGAGTGTATGTAGTAAAATGAGCGTTGAATTGGAGGCAAACTTAAACTCAGCTAAATATTGGTTCTTACCACTTTTTAAATCTGTGACCCTGGGTAAGCCTCAGTTTTTTCTGAACCATAAAATAGGAATAACAGCCCCAACCTGGTCCACCACACAGGGTTGTGGCAGTGATTGAGTAAAATGGAAGATGCGAACAAGTGAGGTTAGCTTAGGTGTGGCCCTGGAATCAGGAAACTGCTCTTCAGTGTGCAGGATTCCTGTAATTCCAACCTTACCTTCCATTCTGATAATCCTGTCCTTTTTCCTTTACAGATTCTGCTGAAGTGATCCAATCTCGAGTGAATGACCAGGAGGGCCGAGAGGAATTCTACGTACACTATGTAGGCTGTGAGTGGCTTGGTGCATATGGGCCTGGGTTGGTGGGAGAGGGGTGGCAGGGCGGTATCCTCATGGCCCATCCTCACAGTTAACCGGCGACTGGACGAGTGGGTAGACAAGAACCGACTGGCGCTGACCAAGACAGTGAAGGATGCTGTACAGAAGAACTCAGAGAAGTACCTGAGCGAGCTGGCTGAGCAGCCTGAGCGCAAGATCACTCGCAACCAAAAACGCAAGCATGACGAGATCAACCACGTGCAGAAGGTCCGCATCCCTTCCTTTCCCCAGGGCCCAGGAGGCCCAGCTGCCTCTGCCATCTGCCTTGGGCCTTTTGGGCCCCACTGCCAAAACCATAGCAACTCCCATTTTTAAGTTTCCATAGTGTGTCAGGGACTTTATCCACCTCCTCTCATTTACTTTTCACAGGTAAGAAAACTAAGGCTCAGAAAGGGCAAGGGCTTGGATATTTTCATATTCTCATAGTGAGCAGATGGCACAACTCGGACTGGAACTCGGGCCTCCTACACTGGTAGCCTCTTTTGTCTCCTATTGGCTGTATCAGTTGATAAAATGACTTGAAGTATAAGGGAAAGGAAGAGATTGAAAGATAATGGGCACTTGCTATTGCCAAGCACCGTGCTAAGTATTGTACATATATATAAGCTCATCAAATGCTCCCTAACAATTGAGCAGCACAGGAATAATTATTTCTTTTTGTAGATGAGGAAGCAAGCTCAGGGAGGTTAAGTAACACACCCAAGGTCACACAGCTAGTAAAAGGGTGGGCTGGAATTAGAATAATGATGCCAAACATTTATTGGCCTGTGAACTAAAGTACTAGGTTAAGTGTTTTAATACATGATCTCACTGACGTTCCACAGCAACCCTGTGAGGCAAGCGTTACCATGCTCAGTGTACTGAGGAGGTACAGGCAGGTTTAGAAACCAAGTCAGGAATTAGATCTACCAACAGATTGTCCTATTTCAGGGCCTGAGCCTTTAACTATGATTTTGGCTTTGTTTTTGTTTTCCAGTTTTTAAAAAAATTGATATATAATAGTCATACATATTTTTAACCATGATTTTTACACATCCTAGAAACTCAGACCATTTCTCTCCAAAACCTGCATGCTTTTAGCGAAATTAGGCTGCCCCTGAGGGGTTATTTTCCTCCCACCCTGAGCCTCAGCTTCTTGGTTATATAAAACGGGGTACAAACCAAAGTAGGGTTTGTCAAGGTCTCAAGGCATTCAGGCATTTGTTTGTTTCAACCATTGCATTCATTCTTCTGAGCTCATCCATTCAGTGGCTATGACCAGCTTTTAAATTTTAAAAGTGGAAGAAATAGAATAAGATAGAAAATATCGGAGTGCATTGCACTTTATTAAGGGTAAGTATTGTTTTGAGAAGCTTTTATTTCACGTATAAATACATGTATGTATACACACAGACATGTCAACTGGTTTACAGTGCCAACTGCAATTCCTACTAGGGATATGATTAAAAAATTTGGGGCCAGGCGCGGTGGCTCATGCCTGTAATCCTAGCACTCTGGGAGGCCGAGGCAGGCGGATCATTTGCGCTCAGGAGTTCAAGACCAGCCTGAGCAAGAGCGAGACCCCATCTCTACTAAAAATAGGAAGAAATTGGCCAAACAACTAAAAATAGAAAAAATTAACCGGGCATGGTGGCACGTGCCTGTAGTCCCAGCTACCTGGGAGGCTGAGGCATGAGGATCCCTTGAGCCCAGGAGTTTGAGGTTGCTGTGAGCTAGGCTAACGCCACAGCACTCTAGCCCAGGCAAGAGAGTGAGACTCTGTCTCAAAAAAAAAAAGAAAGAAAAATTTGAAATACCCTGAATTAGAAAAACCACTCAAGATCTAAGGCAGCACTGTCCCCTTGAACTTCCTATAATAATGGAAATGTTCTGTAGCTATTCTATCCAGTACCATAGGTACTAACCACGTGTGGCTGTTGAGCACTTGAAATGTGTTCAGTGTGACTAAGAATTAAAAATTTTTAAATTATAATTAATTTAAATAGCTGTGACAAGTAGTTACTCTATTGGACAACACAAGTCTAAGCTTCTATTAGTTCTCTGACTAGTTTGCACTGAACAAAGATGGGCCTCTAAGCTGGCAGTCAGCAGGGTGGATGATAATGGCCACTGGTGATAAAATCAAAGAAAAGGTAATAAAACAATCAGACAGTTAACAATCAGCAAATTTCTTCAGAGTCTAATGTTTAATTTTAAATAAATTGTAACATTGAAGAAAAGTAGTGTTTTTGTAGTTCTTTTATGTATTTGCAGAAGAGGATTGTGTTTCGTGAGAGCTGGGAAGTATGTTTTAATGAGTTGTGTTAGGAGGAAAATCTTTTCTTCCCTTGTCTTTACAGTAGTTAGGCTCGGAATTGGACAGACCAGGGGCCCATGCCTAACCCTGCTGAGTACCAGTTATGTGACCTCGGGCAAATGACTTCATCTCTTCATGCCTCAGTTTCCTCTTTTATACAATGGGAATGATGAGCACCTTGTTTAAGAGGTTAATTGTGAGGACTAAATGAAATTATGTCTGTGGAGTGCATGGCACTTGAAATAAACGGCAGCTCACTGCTCCCCAAGGGCAAGTGACCTCACCTCTCCCTGTTGTTTACTATTCTGTAAAATTGAAATAAGAACACTCTATCTAAGGGTTACTGAAAGGATTAAATGAGGCCACATAGGTGAAGTGCTTTGTGAAGCAGGATTCTAGGTTAAATCCTGGCTGCTTCTCCCTTCTCAGCTATAGGGCAAGGCTACAGTCCACCCTGGTGTAGGTCATAGGCCTCGGGTCCCTCCTCCATTGTCAGGCCATACCTGGTTCCTCCCACAGAGTCTGGTCAAGGAACAGGATGCGCTGTGAGTGTGATGTGACCTTCAGACTCAGCTTTCTGAGGACTTGGAAAATAGGGGAAACCAGGTGGGAATAGTTGGAAGGTATTGCATTGTTGACCACTTGTCTCCTGACTTGGGAAGGAGGGAGTGTTTTCTGGACAGGAAGAATCCAGATAGGCCTCCTGGAGGGGGTGGGAAGAACTTTGGGCCTTGAAGGACAGGTAAGAACACAACAAAAACAAAGACACATGATAGCTCACAAAGCTGTGCTGTGTTGTGGACTCACCTGACTTGTGCTCTGTGCCAGGTTGAGTAAGCATTTTCTGGTGGCAATAAGAGAAGGAAGGGCATTCTCAAGGTGGAAGGAACTATTTGTACAAAGCCATAAAGGCCAGGAAAAAAGGGGCATTGATAGCAGAGTGAATTTGAGGGGGCCGAGACTGGAGGCAGGGACTCTAAGGAGGCCAAGTCAATTGTCCAGACCTGAGATGGGGCAGTGACTATTTGGAGTGAGAGAGGAGAATTCCAGAGAGGGACCAATTCCAGAGATGTTAAGGAAGTAGAGTTGACATCCACTGTATTAGGACTTAGCCACTGGTTGAATGCCAGGCTGAGAGAGAGGGAGGAGTCTTAAGGGCAGGCCCAGCTATTGATCGTGGGCAGTTAAACCAAGAGTGATATTCCCAGTGAGATGGGGTACCCAGGAGGAGGAACAGAGGTTTGCAGGGAGGAATGTTGAGATGTTCTGGACATCTAGAGTCTGATGTTCCTGTGGGAGGGACTTCTGGGAGCAATCCCAAGGGCAGGTAGCTATCTGGGTCTGGTGCTCAGGAAATACCCAGGTACATTGGGGAGTTAATGGGCCTGGAAGACAAGATCCATTATTTCATCTGAGTCTCATGACAACTTTGGCAGAGCTGGATTGCCCCATTGTACAGTTGAAGCTCTTACCAACCCAAGGAATGGAACCTGATCCTAGCCCTGTTCATCTGGCAAAAGGTCCAAAGTTGAGCATCAGGATGTCTGGGATATATCGACGGGCGGGCAGATGGGAGAGGAGCTTGGATCAGCCAGTTTCAGAAGCAAATAAAAGAAGTTAGCTATTTACATGGTTACTGTCATTCAGGGGATGAGGTCTGGAAGACAGCAGGAAAGCACTGTGGGTTCTGGGATAGGGGATGGATAGCCTGATCACTTCTATTCACCCTGTCCACATCTCTTTCCCAGACTTATGCGGAGATGGATCCCACAACAGCAGCCTTGGAGAAGGAACACGAGGCGGTAAGCAGGGTCAAGGGCCTGATTCGAGGTGTTCCCTCCCCATTCCTTCCTTTCCCCCACTCAACCATGCACTGTCCCTGCAGATCACCAAGGTGAAGTACGTGGACAAGATCCATATCGGAAACTATGAAATTGATGCCTGGTACTTCTCACCGTTCCCTGAAGACTACGGGAAACAGCCCAAGCTCTGGCTCTGCGAGTACTGCCTCAAGTACATGAAATATGAGAAGAGCTACCGCTTCCATTTGGTGAGTCTGGGCTGGGCCTGGTGAGAGAGGCAGGCGTCAAGGCTGAGGGCAGCTGAGCCAGCAGCACTAGGAAGAGAGACAGGTCCAGAGGAGTTGAGTACAAGGAAGAGCTGCCCAAGGGGCAAGAGACCTGGATTCCAGGCCTGGCTTTGTCATTGCTGGCAGAGTGACCTTGGCCAACTTGCTGTTCTTCTCTAGACCTCAGTTTCCTCTTCTCTGGAATAGGGACAGTAATCTCTGCACTTACCACCTCTTCAGGTCCTTTGCCCTTTATCACCTGTTTCCCCAGGCCACCCCAGTGCCAGGCTCCTCAGTGCAAAAGAGGAAGCAAACAGAGCCCCTGAGCAATGGGACCTTAAGATGTGGACAGATGGGAAGAATTGGTACACGGGGGCTGCCGGAAATGGAGCGCTTTCCTCACTAGCACAGTGGGCTGTTTCCCAAAGCATGCAATCTGAGGCAGATATATGCAGTTTAGGAAAGCCAGTGTCATGGATGAGTGCCCTCTAGGGCCAGGCCGACGTAGACCTGAAACCATCTTGCTGTGTGATAATTGAGCAAATCGCTTAGCCTCTCTGTACTTCGGTAAAATAGGATCTCTCTCCTAAGATTGCTGGGAGATTACTCAATGTAGGTTGAAATGTTGAATAGGGGAGACAGAAGCAGAGACTTGCTCTAAGCCACACTGTGGTAGTGTGGGGAGGCACCAAGCAGAGAACCTCTGGGTCTCAAGCCTCTGTTCCCCCACACCACCCCCCAGGGCCAGTGTCAGTGGCGGCAGCCCCCTGGGAAGGAGATTTATCGCAAGAGCAACATCTCTGTGTATGAAGTGGATGGCAAAGACCACAAGGTGAGCTGGTGGCCAAGGGACTGTGGGCAGGGGTGGGGGAAGCACTGGGTACCTCCTAGAAGGGTAAGGCCAGCCTGAGGGTGAGCCTCTATGAGAAAAAGGCCCGTGAGGTCTTGCTTAGCCTGGCACTTGGCCTGTGGTCAGTACATAGTAAACCCATCGCTCTGTGGTGTCAGCCTCAGGCCAGTTTCCATTCTGTCCCTGAGAACTTTTCCTCTGATGGGGTCAGTTCAAACTTGGGCAGATCTGAAACCCAAAGTGGAGATTGTCTTGCCTGAGGCTGCTCTTAAAAGAGCTTTCTCCTTCCCTTTCAAGGAAAGGTGTTTGTTTTTGCCTGGGAGGGGACTGCTTTGTGTGAGATTTCCTGCCTGAGAGCTCTGTGGTTTAGGAGGGCTGAGTTCCTTGTTCCTGGCAGAATGACTTCAGTGAGGCCTTTGGGGCCTTTGGGGCCTGCTTTGCCACTGTTGAGAACTTGACCTTTGCTTGGTCAGTCTGGGAAGGTCTCACCAAGTGTGCCTCTGCAGAAGGGCAATATCGTGTAAGACGAAGAGGGCAGGCCTCACAGTGGCTCCTGGCTTCCAGTGGCCCTGTGACTTCCCCACTGACCGCAGACAAATTACTTAATGTTGTTCGTTCCTGTTTCCTTGTCCATATGACAGGAGTCATATTTACCTAATCGGGTAGTTAGTGGAGCAAATGAGATAGCAAATGTCAAGTGTTTAGCCTGGCATCTGGTAGGTGCTGAGTAAACATGGACCTTTGTTATTATTGGTGACCTGTTGGGGCTCAGTTAGCCTGGTACTTGAACACTCTGTCTGAGCCCAGCCCTTGCCTGCTGCTCTGCCTTCCTGAGCATGAACAGGTAGAATGGCAGAAAGGGCTCTGCTGGAGATGTGGAGTGTTTCCCAGCCTCTACCCTCTGTCAGCTTGAGGCCTCAGGCAAGCACTTCCTCTCCCAGAGCTTTAGTTTCCTCCTAAGTAAAACAACTGCCAGTGCTGGGCAGACACAATTGCCAGGTCAAATGAGAGAGTGGATGTCAAAGGGTGTCAGAAACCAGAGAGCCCCTTAATCTGTCATGAAGCCAAACTCAGGGTTTCATTGTCTCCTGGTGCTGGTCTGGGTGGGTCTCTGTGTCTGCAGCCGGGAGACTGGTGAGGCCCAGCACAGGAGTGTGGCCAAGCCGGCAGACAGACCTTTACCAAGCACTCAGCTTCGTGCGTCGCCTTGTGCTAGGTGCTGGGGGACACAGCTTTGAACTCGACAGAACTCATATACCGATTAGAATTCCTGCCTGGCTCTCACCAGCCTTGGGACCTTGGGCAAGCCACTTATCTCCTCAAAGCCTCAGTTTCCTGGGCTGAAACTGTCGGTGTCTTTGAAGATTGAACAGATGATTTGTGGAAAGCATCTGGCTCTTATTTAGCACTCAGCAGTGGTAGCCATGACCAGTCCCGCTCTGCCATTACCTCCCAGAGTGCTACAGGCTCTCTGATTTTCCGTTTCCCTGCCCATCAGAAATGGACTTCTTCCTGTCCTAAATATTAACTGGCCTGGTGAGGAGCCCTCTTCCTACTGGCCTGGCACTGGCTGCTCTTCAGAGCCTGGCACTTGCAGAGCAGGGTGGCATCTCATGGCCAGGCTGAGTGCAGAGTTGCAGGAGTTGTACAGGCTCCCTGAGCCTGTTCCCACCTCCTTTGCCCTTCAGATTTACTGTCAGAACCTGTGTCTGCTGGCCAAGCTCTTCCTGGACCACAAGACGTTGTACTTTGACGTGGAGCCCTTCGTCTTTTACATTTTGACTGAGGTGGACAGGCAAGGGGCCCACATTGTCGGCTACTTTTCTAAGGTGCTGGGTCAGAAGCTCAGGTTGGGGGAGGGGAGGGAGGATACTGGAATAGGGGCTGAGCCTCCCCAGAGGTCCTGAGCAGCCACCCCCTCATAGGAGAAGGAGTCTCCAGATGGAAACAACGTGGCCTGCATCCTCACCCTGCCCCCCTACCAGCGCCGCGGCTACGGAAAATTTCTCATTGCTTTCAGTGAGTGGCTCCTGGCCTGTCTGGGAAGGGGACACCTGTGGTGGCAGGGGTACCAGGGTGGGTTGGGTCCTGAGATCCTCTTTCTGCCACTGCCAGGTTACGAGCTCTCCAAGCTAGAGAGCACAGTAGGCTCCCCAGAGAAGCCACTGTCTGACCTGGGCAAACTCAGCTACCGCAGCTATTGGTCGTGGGTCCTGCTGGAGATCCTGCGGGACTTCCGGGGCACGCTGTCTATCAAGGACCTTAGGTGAGAGCCCTCGTCCCCATCCATGTCCAGGGCAAGCTGTCCATCAAAGACCTGTGAGGGAGGCATCCTGGAACCCTCAAGGAAAGGGCTCTCCTTAGATTGTCCATGATCTTGTCTCCTTGTCCCCTTTTGCTGTCCCAAGCAGACCCTACAAGGGAATTATCTCCAGCATCTGCTTTAATCCCTTTCTGCAGCCAGATGACCAGTATCACCCAGAATGATATCATCAGTACCCTACAGTCCCTCAACATGGTCAAGTACTGGAAAGGCCAGCATGTGATCTGTGTCACACCCAAGCTGGTAGAGGAACACCTCAAAAGTGCCCAGTATAAGAAACCACCCATCACAGGTGGGTAGGGGGGCTGCTGCACACAGGTGCAGTGCCTGTGCAGGTGGGAGGGTACATAGATATAAGACCTGCTGGGAGCCAAGGCCTCCTTTTTGCTGTCACATGATCCCAAACCAGTTGGACCAGCTGCCAGGATAGAGCCTGGGGCTGGCCACTCATTCCTGGGCTTCCCTGCTCACCCCCCTCCCACTCAGTCTGCCCTTTTGTTCTCAACCGGAGGAGGTGAAACCTGGCCTGGGCCCAGAGCGGAGCAGCCAGGTGTGAGCAGGCCTGGCCCCGAGGCCCAGCCCCGCCTCTCCTGCCTCTTCTCCCCACAGTGGACTCTGTCTGCCTCAAGTGGGCACCCCCCAAACACAAGCAAGTCAAACTCTCCAAGAAGTGAGCAGCCTGTGCCCTGCTGCTGGATCTGTGCCTCTTGCCCGTAGCCTGTAAATATGTACAGACCTGTTTCGTCATTTTTTTTTAATAAAGTAAATTCTGCTGGTGGCTTTGGACTTTGGAGGTGGGAGAGAGAGGCCAAGAGCTGACAGTCTTCATCTCACTTTACACGCCTGTTGTGCTCAAGACATTTTACTCCTCCTCGCTCGTTCTGTCGCTTATCCCAGATGCAGGTCCCAGCCCGGTTCCAGCGGGGGCTCAGTCCTCTGGATTCCGGGAGTCAGGGCTGGTGGGGGGCGGGGGGCTTAGCAGCCAATGGGGCAAGATTGGGGCCTTTTCTGTCCTTCAAAACAAGCTGCCCAAAGGCAGCCTGAGCCCAGAAACAAGGAAGAGGGCAAAGTGCAGGCCTAGTCAGGCAGGGCGGTTGGGGCACTGGAGCAGCTGTCAGCTGGGCAGGTGCCCAGTCTTCTGGAAATAGGTGGGAGCCAGAGGTCCTTGGGAGCTCTATGGGAGCCTAGCCAGTAGGCTTGTGGACACCAGGTGGAGGTGGCCAGAGGTTCTGGCCAGTACCACAGGCAGTAAAACTTGGACTGTGGGTTATAGTTAAAACATTAAACCCAGAAGAATAGGCTCAAAGATCAGGATGGTGCCCTGGCCTCCCACAGAGTCCTGGAAGGAAGGAGTAGCTCACCAGGGCCCAGGCGCAGGGAGGGGCCAGATCCCTTCCTGGGAACAGGCACATGTCCTTGGGTGTGATGTAACAGTCCTGGGAGTAGGGGCAGTTGCCGAGGTGAGTAGCTCAATGCTTGGGCTATGGACCGAAGAGGCCCAGGGCCAAGCCCAGAGGCAGCAGAAGGATGGGCCCCAGCAAGCCCCGGGCCAGGGCAGAGCTGAAGAGCAGAGACTGGCTGCAGAGGTTGCCATCAGGCTGGGACTCCTGGATTTGAGGCACCACACGAGGCTGGAGTTCTTTCGCGTGGTATTGGATCCAGGAGGCATAGCTGGAGGTCAGAGTGTACACACCAGGCCTGTTGGGGGCCCCACAGGCATCGCCCCAGCTCACAATGCCTGCCAGGTACCAGAGGCCCTCCACAGGGCAGGAGAGTGGGCCCCCAGAGTCACCCTGAGGAGAAGAGCCATACAACAGCTGTCAGGAGCAGGCCCCAGGCCTCCAGTCATCCATGCCAGCCCTCATCTCTCAAGAGGCACTGTCTGGTCTGCCCCACCCCCGCTCCAGGCCGTTGCATTTACCTGGCAGGCATCCTTGCCACCCTCCACATAGCCGGCACACACCATGTCCTGCTGGATAGAGTGGGGCTCCTCAGGGTTGGCGTTGATGTTGTACAGGCAATTACAGGTCTCACGGCTGATCAGTGGCACCTCGAGCTGCTGCAGTGGCTTGGGGTTCAGCAGGCTGACTGTGGGGGAGGAGATGTTTACCCAGGGCCTCCGACCCCAAGTGGGGCTTCCCCTCGTGCTGCTTGGCATCCAGTGCCCCACCTCACCTGAGGGGGCCGTGTGGCCCCATCCAGTGACAGTACATTGAAGGCCATTAGGGAAGGAGGCGTTGGCTGCAGGGAGGCAGATGGGCCGGATGTGGCGGGAGAAGGTGACAGAGCTGCTAAGGCGGAGGAGTGCGATGTCACCCTCAGAGCCCTCCTCACGGTAGCTGGGGTGGACGATGACCTGTGCCAGGGTGCTGACATTGGCGTCCTGGGAGTAGATGTCCAGGTAGTGGGCCCCCAGCTTTACTTCATAGTCTCCTATGCGGTGGTCACTGCAGGCATAAGGGCTGAGGCTGGGACCCAGGGGACCTCTCTTTGTTCCCTGATCCCTGTTTCCTTGTAGCATCCAACCTTTGACTCTGATCAGCCCCTTGTAGGCCTTAAATTGCACCCTAGTTTTATCCTGTAACCTCTAACCCCTCACCTTCACTCCTAACTGGTCCTTTCAGATTTTGCTGATACCCTTAGACCCAACCCAGGAACCTCAACCTCTGAGCTGGATTGACCCATGATCTTTGACCTTCAACCCACTTTTGACTTCCACCCTCTGCCCCCCACCCAACTGGTACCTGGGGAAGCAGTGAGCAGCTGACAGCACCCATTGCTCGGACACGAGAGAACCGCCACACACATGGTTGCCATCATAGGTGATGCTGACCTGCCAAGGCCACTGACCAGGGGTTGCACTGCTGCCACCTGTGATGCGTGCTTGGGGGACCACACCACAAAGGGCTGCCCAGGGAGGAAGGGAGGGGAGTCAGATCCTTAGCCCTGCCGCACCCACATATCCCAGGCGATCTGGTTGAGAGCTTGGGAGGTGGGTTCACAGAAGTCGACCTCCCTTCTGTCTCCACCCCGCAGCTCGCCAGGCATGGGCAGTCTGAAGATCTTCATAAACCACAACTGACCAGGTCACACCCCTGCTTAAACCCTTCCACGGCTCCATGTTGCCCTTACGATATTCCCGGCCTTCCATGGCACTACTACCATCTACTCCAGCCATCCCTCTGGGCACTTCCTGTTACATACAGCGGGCCACACACTTGCTCTTCTCTGGGCCTTTGCGTATCGCCAGGAACACCTTTCCCCATCCTTCCTCTGCTTGGCGAACTTCTCTTTGCCTGTGGGGACTCTGTTCAAATGGCAGGCCCTCCGCAGCCTGTTGGAGCCTGCTGACTGAGCTGGGCATTGCCTCTGAGCTCCCAGGGTCCCCATGATTCCCCAACAATACCCAGTCTCACAACTGTTCTGGTGTCTACAACTGTGTGTTTCAACTACACCAACCTGGGCATTCCCTAGGGGCAGATTCTCACGTCCCCAGTGCCCATGGAGTCATGGATGTGTGTTGTACAAATAAGCAGAACTAGGTTCCCGTGATGTAAATGTCTAGTTTCCAGGACTGCCCAGCCCCACCCCCTACCAAGGCCGCTTTGCTGTGGAGCCCAACTGCCCTTCACAAAGTCACCTTCCTAGGAGCAGAGAAACTGCCAGCCAGACTCCTCCTCTCCCTCATAATCATGACAATAGCTACTATTTAGTGAGTGTTCCAGCAGTGCCAGTCCCTGAAGGGGCTTTCACTTCCTTTATCTCCTAGAACCCTCACTATAGCCCCAGGAGACAAACACAATCAACTGGAGGTGAGGAGACCGAGGCTTAGGCAGGCAAGTGATGGGACTTGGTCAATGCCACACAGCCGGCAAGTGGTGAAGCCCGGATTGAAAACCTGTCTGACTCAGAGCCGGGTTTTGAGACAGTCTCACTGTGTTGCCTGGGCTAGAGTGCAGTGGCGTCAGCCTAGCTCACAGCAACCTCAAACTCCCGGGCTCAAGCAATCCTTCTGCCTCAGCCTCCCGAGTAGCTGGGACTACAGGCATGCGCCACCATGCCCGGCTAATTTTTTCTATATATTTTTAGTTGTCCAATTAATTTCCTTCTAATTTTAGTAGAGACGGGGTCTCGCTCTTGCTCAGGCTGGTTTAGAACTCCTGAGCCAAACAATCCGCCCGCCTGGGCCTCCCAGAGAGCTAGG
>CAUYSK010069602.1:0-11308 GCA_963575035.1 Avahi laniger
TGTTCTCTTTGCTTTTCAGTTGTGGATGTTTCTATTGATATAGCAACAAGCTCGGAGACTCTTTAGTCAGCTGTTTCCAGTCTAGTAATAAGCCCATCAGAAGTGTTCATCGTTTCTGTTACACTGTTTTTAATCTCTAAGATTTCTTTTTGCTTCTTCCTTAGAATTTCCGTCTCTCTGCTTACACTGTTCATCTCTTCTTGGGTGCTGTCTACTTTATCCATTAGCATCCTTAGCATATTTAACCATAATAGTTTTAAGTTCCCTGTCTGATAATGTCAGTGTTCCTGCCGTATCTGATGTTTGCTCTCTTTAAACTGACTTTTGCCTTTTAATATGCCTTGTAATATTTCCCTGATAGCTGAACCTGACATACTGGGTAAGAGGAACTGCTGTAAATAGGCCTTTGGTAACATGGTGATAAGCTTTGGGGAGAGGGGAAGTGTTCTATTGTCCAGTGATTAGATTTTGGTCTTTTGATCAGTCTATGCCTTCGGACTGTGTGAACTTAACAATTTTTTTCCTTCCTTTAATTGGATCAGGATGGCTAGATTTGGCTGGAGTTGGACATTTCCCTTCCTTCTGCTCATTTAGGCTCTCATAAAACCCCAGAAGATTAGGCTTCGGTTAACTTAATTTCTCCCGAGGGCAGACCTTGTAAAGAAGAACAGAGTGCCCTGGTATATGTAAAAATGGTTCCTTTTTCACTTCCTCTACCAAAAGCACGAGGGGATTTTTCTCTGATACTTAGTGCGAGAACCTGAGTTCCGGGAGATAAAACTCATGCAGCATGGGAACCCCCTCCCCCGAGTGACCAGAGTTTTTAACTCCCAGGCTTGTCCATACCTGTCCTTCACGGTTCTTCAGTGATTAGTCTTCCTACCCTGGTACTGGTTCCCGAGGTGGTTTCTGCTCTGTGATTCTTTGTATCCACCCGTCTGTCACCAATTTTGAAAGTGGCTATTTTTTCTGTGACTTTATTTCTCTTACATGTCTAAGAAGTGTTGTTGATTTTTCAGGTTATTCAGCTTTTTACTTCTTCTTGGGACCGAGTGTCAAATTCCAAGCTCTTTATGTGGGAAGTGGGAACCAGAAGTCTGTAAATTTTTTAAAAAATGCCTTCACTGTGGCTCACACCTGTAATCCCAGTACTTTGGGAGATGGAGGCAGGAGGATCACTTGAGGCCAGGAGTTTGAGACCAGGCCGGGCAATGTAGCCCATCTCTACAAAGAAAATTGAAATGCCTTCATCATTGTTCAGCCCCTCCTAAATATTTATAAGTTCACAGTGGACAGAGCCCTGTGAATATAAGGAATGCTGGGAAGCCTTCACTAGTTCCTCAAACTTAATGCATGTGCGAGAATTCATTCTGGAGAGATGTTATTTGAGGTGCTACAGGAAAAGGATTTATATACTCCTTCGCCCTTAATATTCGTATATGAACTCACGTTGTAGAAAAACCACACACATATAAGGGATGTGAGGAGGCTTTTAAGCATTTCACAAGCCTTAATATTCACATTCACTTGGGGGATTTAAGAAAAGCCCTACAAGTGTAAACAATGTGGGAAGGCCTTCAGTTACTCTGATTCATTCCAAGTATATGAATTCACTCACTGTAAAGAAATCCTATGATGCAAGGAGTATTGTCCTTCAAATATAATATAAATCCTTCAAATCTTATAGACCCTCTCAATATCATTAAAAAAACTCATAGTGGAGAGAAACCTTATCAGTGTTAGGATTGTGGGAAAGCTCTCTCTTCCCATTCACTCGAAAGTTGTGAACAAACTCACATTGTAAAGAAATGCTCTGGGAGTTAGGAATGTGGGATCCACTTAACTATTGTCTCAGGTCTTAATGAACATATAAGAATTTACAGTGACAGGAAACCCTATATTTGTGGGGAATATGGGAAAGGCTTTATTAAATCCTTAGGATTTAAACAGCCTGACTCTTACTGGACAGAAACCCTATGATTGTAAGGAATATGGAAAAGCCTTCACTTGTTCCTCAAGACTGAATGTATAGGTAAGGATTTCCAGTGGAGAGACACCATGTTAATGTAAGGAACATGGGGAAGACTTTTCCCAGTGCTCAGACCTTAATAAACGTTTAAGAACTCAACTCGTTATTTGCTATGAATGTAAGCAGTGTGGGAAAACCCTTCCTTCATGCCACAAGCTTTAATATCTATATGCCTACTCATGCTGGAGAACAACTTCATGCATATAAGTGGAATGGCCTAGATTATGTCCTGCCTCCCTCCACAATTCTTCTGGTAAGGCTTTAACCCATGGGACTTCAAGATGCAATGATATTTTGGAGATAAGGGTCTTAGAGAAGTGATTAATTTAAAATGGGACTCCCCCAATTCAACATGACTGATTTTCTCATAAGAGGTGAAAGAGATACCAGCGTAGCAGGAATAGAATTCCATGTGAAGTGACCACAAATGGTCATCTGTAAGGCAAGGGGAGAGATCTTTCTGTTAAGGCCTCTAGAGGAAACCATCCCTAGAGTGCAGTGTTGTGATCACAGCTCAGTGTAACTTTGAATTCCTGGGCTCAAGTGATCTTTCTGCCTCCGCCTCCAGAGTAGCTGGGACTATAGGCATGTGCTACCATGCCTAGCTAATTTCTTTTGTTTCTTGTAGAGAAGGGTCCTCACAGTGTGGGCCAGGCTGGTCTTGAACTCCTGGCCTCAAATGATCCTCCCAACTCAGCCTCTCACAGTGCTGGGATTACAGGTGTGAACCGCCCTACATAGCTCCTATCAGCACTTTGATCTCGGACTTCCAGCCCCCAAAACTATGACCAAATAAATTCTGTTTAAGCCATCTAGTGCATGGTATTTTGTTATGGCCACTCCAGCAAAACAATGCAGCAAACAATAGGGGAAGGTCGGGCGTGGTCGCTCACGCCTGTAGTCCCAACAAGTCTGGGAGGCTGAGGCTGGAGGATCGTTTGAGCCCAGGAGTTTGAGGTTGCTGTGAGCTATGATGATGCCACTTCACTCTAGTCTGGGCAATAGAGCAAGACCTTGTCTGAAAACAAACACACAAACAAAAAACAATGTGGGGAACACTTTAGATATTCTACAATGCTTAATATTCACATTCAGAACCACAGCGAAGAGGAACTTTGTGAATATAAGGAATTAGGGAAGGTGTTTTCAGTGTTTGGTCTGTTGAACATGTAAGAAATCAGACAAGAGATGATTTCAATCAGTCTAAGGCATGCAAAAAGGCATTTTTGTGTTTATTAGACCTTAATGCATCCAAACTCATCTGATGAAAGAACTTAGGAATCAAGTGAGAAAAAGTAAGAAAATGTTATGAAATGATAGGGGTTTTTTTGTGTGCGATATTAAAGAATGTGATCTTAACAGAACATGTAGGAACTTAGAGTGGACTGAAACCGCATCCTAAGGAACGTGGTAGGGCTTTCTTTAACTTTTCATGCCTTAGAGAAGATGTAGGAACTCAGACTGGAGAGAAGCCTTCTGCTTGTAAAGCAAGTGGAATTGCCTTCGTTCATTCCACAAAGCTTATTTTATACGTTAAACGTTACTGCGAAGCCCTGGGGCGGCAAGGCGTGGGGTACAAGCTTAAGCTATTTCGCATGCCACAATACTCATATCAAATTCAGGTTAGTGAAAGATCCTGTGTATACATATAAAAAAAAGAGGTGAAGCTTTTGTATATTTCACGAGACTTCATATCCAAATGAGAATTCACATTGGAGCGAAAGCCTGTAAATGTAAAGAATAGGGAACCACTTACTCCTCGTATCTTATTGTTCATGGAAAAAACTCTCAGACGAGGGATGGCTTGGATTTAAGGAGCGTGGCAAAGCCTTCAGAACCTCCACAAAGGGCCACGTGATGTCTGCACAAGTGGGTGGTTCATGGGTGAGGTCAGTATTGTGGATTGGCCTCACCCCGCTGCTTGGACTGCTAGTGGTAGTAGCATTACTACGTGATACATGAGATAAATCGAATAGATTTATTTCCAGCTTCTGCTGGCCGGTGCCTGACATTGGCATATTCATGTGAAAATTTGCAACAAGTCAGGATGATGTGGGCTCCAGGGGTGGATTTTTGAGAACCACCTTTCCGTGGGTCTCTGATGCTCCCGCTTACCTGGCTGAGCTCGTCTAGAAAGGAAGGCCCTGACTGGTTTGGCCAAGGCCATTTCTCGGGTTTTGTTTGCAGTGAGCAACCCTGAAAGGCAAGGTCGTTCCCCTTCGAGACAAAGAGCAGACCGGCTTACTGCTTGCTGTAAGATCGTGTTTTCCAACCTCAGCATGCCTGTTTTCTAACACAACCCACCATATATGGAGATGACATTTTTGCCCTTCGTGTCACCCCCTGAAGGACTTGGAAACAAAAGAAACCAACACAAATGTGCTGATGTTTGGGCTGTTTGCTAAACCATGAGTAATAAACTCCTTTGTCTCTGACTCCAAAGTCTCAGGTCCTCTGCCAGCATCCATGAAATAGTAAATGCTAACTTCTTGCCTTGGAAGAAGGGAATAATCACATCACAGGTCCCACAGTTTTGGCACTAGGATGGCATGGCAATGGGAACCTGACCTGGTGGAGGGAGGACAAGCATACCCAGGGCACCTGTGGAGATGTAAGACTATCTGGGATCTAGCAACGGAATCTTTTCTCCAAGCCGTTTGCCCAACTCGTGGATGAGAAGAGGGAAATAGGGATTCCTTGGATCCTACCTATTCAGGAGGCTGAGCGGCAAGAGTCAGGGCTGGAACAAGCCAACGAAATAGTGCCTTGGTGGGTGTTCACTCCCCTGGGTGGAGGAAGGCATGCGGTGGTGGTGGAGCAGTAAGACCTCCTGTCCCAGCCAAAGGGCAGCGTGGCTGTGGCTTTGACTGCTGGGTCAATGAGTTGAAACATACGATGTCAGCATCAAAGGCCTTGCTGGTTGACTCGGAACTTTGGGTGAACCGAAAACAGTGGTTTCTCTGGTTGGGCTCGGTGCGCGCAGCCGCTGGAATCTGCACGTGGCTGCGAGCTTCACCCACTCGTGTGTGTCCACTCTCTGCTTCGTGCCCCTGATTGCTTTCCAGCCCCTCAGGGAAACCGCAGGGCATGCGCACTGATCTGGCTTACCAGGAAACTTCAGGGAGAGAAAGAACTCAGACTTTTATGTTTCTGTTGGATGTGGGCACATGAGTCTCCCTCCCGACCATTCTTGACAGAGAAGGACCTTTGGGTACCGGGGTACCCAGTGTACCCGGGGCTGAGGAGCAGAAAGAAAGGGTCTTGGGCCTTGGGAGCTTGCCAGATGCTGGTAGATTTCAGGCACTGCCCACAGGAGAGAAAGCAGCTGTGCTGGTTGGTGACATATCGGTGCCATAATCACCTTGGCCCTTGGGCGAGGCTCTGCCACTGTACTGCACTCTCCCCGCTCTCTGCCAAAAGATACTGTAGTCTGGTGGCAGTGTAGCTGTCACTGTAACCTGTAACCCGTGCAGTTTGGTCTCCTTGGTCCACGTTCCTGTAAGGTTTTGGGCCAAGTTGGCAGTAGAAAAGGGAAGCCAAAGTGACCTTGCGGGCTGAGTCACTGAACCGTTGTCATGGCCTCTGCTGGATGCATGATTGGGATGGGTGTGTCACATGCTTGCAGTTCCCTGTCCTTTGTCTATGGATTCTGCTGTTGCCACACAGACCGTCTCTTCCCAGTCGGTCTAACAGAAACAATATAGAAACCCAATAGCAGAAAGGGAGATGATAGCTTTTTTCAGATTACTCAGAAAGCCCAAAATCTGCCTGACAGAGCCTCTTTTTGAAACAGCAGGTAGAAACCTAGAGTACTGATCTCTTTCTGAAAGTGAATGCCTAACATCTCCAACGAACTCAGTAGCCAGGGAGGGAAAGTCCCAGTAGAACTTGCTGGTTGCTATAGTTACCGTCCAAACCACATGTTAAAATTTGATCCCCGGTATTGGAGCTGGAGCCTGATGGGTTGTGTTTGGGTCGTGAGCCAAATAAACCCTATCCCTTTACAAATCTCCAAGACTCAGGTATTCATTTGTATGGAATATTCAAGAATGCAGCAGCCCAACATTAGCAGCCTTGTGGCTTTACCTATTGGCAGCTACATCTCTTGGAGAAAGTTTATCATCCATTCGTCTTACCTGAAGCTAAGCTACTGGCTCAATGGGACCGTTATTGCCTGAACCTCATTCTCTCATGGTCAGGGTAAGCTGAAAGCCGAATGTGTCCACTGGGTTTCTGCAGTCATCCAGCCTCAGCAACAAGCCTGAAAGACTCACTGGGGTTAGGACCCTGTTACTCATTCCCTTATTTTTATAGGACTGACCACTTGTGTATGCATCCCACAAAAATGTGTACCACCAAGCTGTGTGTCATGGTGCACGCATGTAGTCCCAGCTACTGGGGAGGATGAGGTGGGCGGATTGCTTGTGCTCAGGAGTTTGAGGCTGCAGTGAGCTTTGATCGGGCCACTGCACTCCGGCCTGGACGACAGAACAAGATCCCGTCTCTAAAATAAAATAAAAATGTGTGCTACCTATCTTTGGGGAATATTTTGTTTTTATTATACAGGGTCTTGCTCTGATTCCTGGGGTAGAATGCAGTGGCACGATCATAGCTCACTGCAGCCTCAAACTCCTGGGCTCATGCAATCTTCCCACCTCAGCCATCTGAGTAGCTGGGACTACAGGCACATGCCACCATGCCCAGCTAATTTTTAAATATTTTGTAGAGACTAGGTCTTGCTCTGTTGCCCAGGCTGGTCTTGAACTCCCAGGCTCAACGTATCCTCCAGCCTCGGCCTCCCAAAGTGCTTAGATTCCAGGTGTGAGCTACTGGGCCTGGCCTTATTGAGAGAATTTAAACAGTCAAATTTCCAACATAAGGAAAGCAGATTTGGCTTCACTCTGTCTTTGTTTGAATTTAGGATTGCCCGTCACCTGCTTCAGGTATTACAGTGGGTTCTAGATTTGATAGACTCTCCTCTTTGACGTCAGGACCATCTCTGCGCTGACCCCCATTGTTTTGCAGAGTCGCTTCCTCCAGGACAGGCCCTTGAACCACTTTGTCTTTGTTTGAATTTAGGGTTGCCCATCACCTGCCTCAGGTATTACGATGGGTTCTAGATTTGACAGACTCTCCTCTTTGACTTCAGGACCATCTCTGCACTGACCCCCATTGTTTTGCAGAGTCGGTTCCTCTAGGACAGGCCCTTGAACCGATCTGTCTTTGTTTGAAGTTAGGGTTGCCCGTCACCTGCTTCAGGTATTACAGGGGTTCTAGATTTGATAGACTGTCCTCTTTGACATCAGGACCATCTCTGCGCCAACTCCTATTGTTTTATGGAGTCAGTTCCTATTCAGTTTTCGGGACAGGCCCTTGAACCACTGTCTTTGTTTGAATTTAGCGTTGCCTGTCTCCTGCTTCAGGTATTACAGTGAGTTCTAGATTTGATAGACTGTCCTCTTTGACATCAGGACCATCTCTGCGCTGACCCCTGTTGTTTTGCAGAGTCAGTTCCTCTAGGACAGGCCCTTGAACTGATCTGTCTTTGTTTGAAGTTAGGATTGCCCTTCATTTGCCTCGGGTATTACAGTGGGTTCTAGATTTGACAGACTCTCCTCTTTGACGTCAGGACCATCTCTGCGCTGACCCCTATTGTTTTACAGAGTCGGTTCCTATTCAGCTTCCAGGACAGGCCCTTGAACCACCAGTGCTCCTTTGGCTCCTCCCTCTTGACTAGGGGTGACATCCTGACTTTCAGTCGGTGGTTTCTCTTGCTGAGGTTGTTCAACACCCGGCTGCTGGACAGCCACAGGTTCATCATCTCCTCTTTCTCTGGATTTGGATCTTGTTCTTACACGTCCACTCATATTTCATTCTTCCTCCCTCGTCCCAGCCCCGCCAGGACAACAGGGTTCATGGAGGCATCACCACCTGTGAGTAGAAAGACAACGACCTCTCTGGAGTGTGTTTGAAGTGCTACCTTGTAACCTTGGTTTGAATTTTTCTGATTATTAATGGTTGTAAGCTTCTTTTCATGTCCATTGGTTGGTTATATTCCTCTGTTGTGAAATATGTGATTTTTTTCTATTAGTTGATATTTCTCATCCTTATTTAAAGTGTTTTGTTAGATTTGTGATCCCCGTAATTTGTGAATTTCATGGTTATGCCTTCCTACTGTTGAGTCTTTTTACTCTCGCTGTGGTGTCTTAATGAAATGGAATTAATATTGGCAGAGACAAATTTATCCAACCTTTCTTCATTTCTTCAGAAATTTCTTTAGAATGCATGGTTGGGTTTTGGTGAGGACTGTCTTCCTAATTTGTGGATTGCTGCCTTCTAAGCTGTGTCCTTACCTTAGGGAGTGGGGACACACACACACACACACACACACACACACACACACAAACATGCACAAACAGCACATAGAAAGAGACAAAGCAAGAAATAGAGAGTAGGGGGAGAGGGAGAGAGGAGGTAAGGTAATTTGTTTTTCTTATATCTTCTTTTTTTTTTTCTTTTTGAGACAGAGTCTCGCTCTGTTGCCCAGGCTGGAGTGCAGTGGGATCATCATAGCACACAGCAATCTAATACTCCTAGGCTCAAGCCATCCTCCTGCCTCAGCCTCCCAAATAGCTGGGACTACAAGCGTGCACAACCATGCCCGGCTAATTTTTTCTATCTTTAGTAGCGATGATTAATGATGCTGAGCATTTTTTTATGAATCTGTTAGCCATTCCCGTATCTTCTCTTGAGAAATGTCTCTTCAGATCTTTTGCTTATTTCTTAATTGGATTATTCATTTTCTTTTAATAGAGTTGTTTGAATTCCTTATATATCTTGGATATTAATCCTTTATCAGATATGTTGCTTACAAATATATTTTCCCAATTTCTAGGTTGTCTCTTTACTCTGTTAATTGTTCCTTTGTAGTGCAGACACCTTTTATTTTGATATAATCCCATTTGTGTATGTTTGCTCTTGTTGTCTGCACTTTGGGATCAGTCTAAAAAGTCATTGCCCTGACTAATCTTGTGTAGCTTTTCCCCTATGTTTTCTTCTAGTAGTTTTATAGTTTCTGGTCTTATGTTTAAATCTTTAATCCATTTTGAGTTACAGGTATGGCTGAGTGAGGCTGGCATGGAATTTTCCTTCTCCTGTTGTTGAATGATTTTCGATCTGGATTACGACAGCCTCTTCTCCAGGGTTTATTGCCCAGTTGTCCCCAATACAAACTGTTTCCATCAGATGATAATTATCTTTTTTTTTTTTTTTGAAACAGAGTCTCACTCTCTTGCCTGGGCTAGAGTGCCGTGGCGTCAGCCTAGCTCACAGCAACCTTAGACTCCTGGGCTCAAGCGATCCTACTGCCTTAGCCTCCCAAGTGGTTGGGACTACAGGCATGTGCCACCATGCCCGGCTAATTTTTTCTATATAGTTTTAGTTGTCCAATTGATTTCTTTCTAATGTTAGTAGAGATGGGGTCTCGCTCTTGCTCAGGCTGGTTTCGAACTCCTGAGCTCAAACAATCCGCCCACCTTGGCCTCCCAGAGAGCTGGGATTACAGGCGTGAGCCACTGCGCCCAGCTGATAATTATCTTTTTAGGGTAAAGTCACAGGTAAAATTATCTATGTCTAGAGTAATTGTTGTTTTGAGTGGTGTCTATGAGAGTAAAGAATGTGGGAAACTCTATTCTTTCCATAAGCCTTAATACAAACCTGCAAATTCACACTGGAGTTCACACTGAGAATTCACTGGAAATCACACTGTAAATGGAAGAATTGTGGGAAGGCTGGCAGATATTCCACAGGCCTTACTACCCACATGTAAACCCACACTGGAAGAGAACTTTATGAATGTAAAGAATATGGAAAAACCTTCACACATTCTTCAGAACTTGCCGTACATGTACAAAGTAAGGCCTGTTGAATGAGTCTCCATGTGTTCCCCAGAACTTAGTAGCATCCACAGCTAAATTCATCTGTAGTAAAATCATAATGCATATGAAGAATGTGGGAAACCCTAACCTAATTTTCACATCTTACATAACTTGTAGGATCTTAAGGTGGAGAGAAACTCCCAAATTTAAGGAATTTAGGAAGTCTTTAATTAATTTTTTATAATCAGCATTGGAGAAAAAATATATGTAATGAATTTGGTAAAGCCTGTATGTGTTGCCCAGACATTAATATCCACACACAAATTCAGACTGGTGTAAAACCCTTTAAATATAAAAAATACTCCTTATATTTTTCTAAATATCTGAAAACACATAGTAAATAGATGCCCTAGGAATGTAAGAAATCTGAGAAAGCTTTCAGAAATTTCTCAACAGTTTGAGTATATGAAGCCCTGTGGATGTAAAGAAATGTGGCAATGCCTTAACTTTTTTCTCTGCACAAGAATTGTTCCTGATCATTGAGGAAACATGGGATAATTCACACTGAAGGGAATGTGTTAATGCTTCATTGTTCATATTGTATGACATGGGTGAAAACTCACACCGTATGAGTGTAGATATGTGGAAATATTTTTAGAAAATTCACATCCTTTAGTAGACACATGAAAATACACACTAGAAAGATAAACTGTTAATGTTATGAATTTGTTGAAACCTTTGGCTCATGACTTGTAAACAAGAGAATTCATACTGGAGGATAAATTTAAATAAATGACATGAAAATGAGATTTTTTATGTGTCTTATTCTCAAGGAAGACTTGTGCCCCTAATTTTCTGTAGTGATTTTATAGTATAAAGTTTAATTGTTTTTGAAAGAGTTTCCAAGTAGATTTTCTGCTATTTTTTCTTTTTAAGACAGAGTCTCGCTCTGTCATCCCGGCTAGAGTGCAGTGGCATCATCATAGCTCACTGCAACCTCAAACTCCTGGGCTCAAGCGATCCTCCTCTATCTGCCTCTTGTGTAGTTGGGAATACAGGCACACGCCATGACACCTGGCCAATTTTTTTCTGTTTTTAGAGGTGGGATTTTGCTCTTGTTGAGGCTGGTCTTGAATTCCTGACCTCAAGTGATCCTTCCACTTTGGCCTCCCAGAGTGCTAGGATTACAGGTATGAGCCATCGGGCCTGGACATTTTCTGCTGTATTATACACATTTTATATAATTGTGCTTTCTTTATGGCTCCAGCTCTAACACTTTCTCATTTGCATTATGATATGAACTGTGGGTTATTTGGGAGTGTATTTAATTGGCAACATAAGGGTATTTTTTCACTGCACTTGGGTATTCCTCTCTAGTGTCATTGCTAATGGGTCATAGTAT
>CAUYSK010069605.1:0-11695 GCA_963575035.1 Avahi laniger
CTGTAATCCTAGCTCTCTGGGAGGCCGAGGCGGGCGGATTGTTTGAGCTCAGGAGTTCGAATCCAGCCTGAGCAAGAGCGAGACCCCATCTCTACTAAAAATAGAAAGAAATTAATCGGACAACTAAAAATATATAGAAAAAATTAGCCGGGCATGGTGGCGCATGCCTGTAGTCCCAGCTACTTGGGAGGCTGAGGCAGAAGGATTGTTTGAGCCCAGGAGTTTGAGGTTGCTGTGAGCTAGGATGACGCCACGGCACTCTAGCCTGGGCAAAAGAGTGAGACTCTGTCTCAAAAAAAAAAAAAAAAAGAATGCTGATTTTCATCCCAAAGGAAATAATGGCACTCTCACATTCTGACTTCGCTGCTGCTAGGGCTGGAGGCCCAAGCACAAGGCCATCGATATGCAAATGCCAGGTCTTGTGTGCCCAAGTCCATGCCTGGCACCAACAGGAGCACAAGGCAGTAGGCAAAAGTTTCAGGGAGGCTGAATTGTCGCTTTGCAAGGGAAAATTTCCTGACCAAAGGATCTATCCAGACAAGTGCCCCCAGAAGTTCTGAGTTCCCTCATGTTGGAGGGAAGCAAGACGCAGAGGAAGCAGGCAGCCTCATGGTACAGATATTTTAGAGCTATTTACCCAAGTGGAGGACCTGGACTTCTGGCAGAATACCAGATGATTTTCAATGGTGCATTGACAAGACATTAAATCACACTGAATCCCATAGTGAGAAAGTTATGTCCTTGTCAATTCTCTTTCTTTCTTTCTTTTTCCCAGTGGAATTTGGGTTCACAGACATGGATTAATCATATGCTTTGGTTCATGACACA
This sequence comes from Avahi laniger, assembly GCA_963575035.1. Lineage (NCBI taxonomy): Eukaryota > Metazoa > Chordata > Mammalia > Primates > Indriidae > Avahi > Avahi laniger. The sequence goes on from CAUYSK010069605.1 coordinate 829, forward strand.
CTCTCATCATTGGTCCTTGCATGGAACACTTTATTATATATTTAGTTTGTCTTTATTAGTTGTTTTGAAATAATATTCTAAGCAAAACACTATCTCAGACCTTGACAATAATTGACAACTAACTAATGGTCCCCAATGCCATTCCCTGCCTCCAACCTTAGACAACTGCCATATTGAATCCCATATTCATCATTCCCTTGCTTTCTTTTTAATATAGTTTTATTGTACTTATTCCTAAAAAGTACATTTTAAATTTAACTGATTTTGATTTTATTAAAAAATAGAATCAAGGTATATATCACTTTTTTTGATTTGCTATTTCACACCATATTATATTGCTAAGAGTTACCCATGTTGTTGCATGTCATTTACATTCCTTTGTCTTGACTACAGTCTACTATTCCTCAACTATTGTGAAGATATCACTTTCCTTACACCCATGGTCATAGCAGCATTATTTGCAATAGCCAAAGGTAGAAGCAACCCAAGTGCCTAGCAAGAGATGAACAGGTAAACAAACCGCAGTTTATACATACAATGGAATATTATTCAGCCTTAAATTCTGACATGTGCTACTCCATGGATGAACCTTGAAGATATGCTAAGTGAAATAAGTTGCTCACAAAAGGACAAATACTGTATGATCCACTTATATGTGGTACCCAGAGCAGTCAAATTCATAGAGACAGAAGTAGAATGCTGGTTGCCAGGGGCTGGGCTGGGGAGGGGAGTGGGGATCATCATTTAATGGGTACATAGTTTCAGTTTGGAAGATGAAAAGAGTTCTGGAGACAGAAGGTGGTGATGACTACAGAACAATGTGAACAGAAGTCATGCCATTGAACTGTACACTTAAAAATGGCTTAGATTGTAAAATTGTATGTTATGTATTCTTTCCACAATACAAAGAAGATGTCACTTTCCTGTCAGTGGGCATTTGGGTTGTTTGATCCTTCCGGTTTTATTGAAGAGAACATCTCAGTTTGGTGCTAGTGTGTCTTTAACACCCCTCTAACATGTGTTCCTTTTCTTTCCCTTTTTAACAGAAAGGAGGCTTCAACATCAAGAGCTTTCAGCAGGCAATGGTATGCAACTAGAATCAGAAAACATTGTTTTTATTTTACTTATTTTTATAATTACTTTCTATTTTTGGCAAGTGATGATTTTATAGTTTCTGTACTGCTATAAAGTTTTTTTAAAAAAATAAACACACGAGTAAAAAATAGTAAGTTGATTTAAAGAAAAATATCAAGTAACCTTATAGGTGGTATATGGATATGCCATGGGTTGCGAAGTTGGCACTTGAATGCTGAAGTCTGGAAAACATAATTTTTAGAGGTTTCTCAGACTCTGGTTGAACCAGTGATCTCTGTGGCCCTTCCAGGCTTAAGTCTCTGATATTCTAGATATATAGAGAGTACAAGTCATAGGAGCTCAGCAAGTGCTAGAATGGACAGGGAAGGCTTGGTGTAAAAACATGATCTTGGCCTTAAATGATGAGTAGGATTTAAGTGAAAATAAAGATGAAATGAGAGTTCTTCCAGGTAGAGAAAATGGCATGAAGGTCAGACTAATCAAGGTATGCTTATGGGCTGCTGAGTTTGCTTGATGGAGGCAAAGGATAGTGATACAAAATAAAGAAAATTAATTTTGAAAGCCTGAATAATCCAAGGAGAGGGCCTAAGACTGAGTTGTGAGGTTACAAGGAGCCACAGAAAGTTCTTAAGCAGGTAAGTGACATGGTGAAGGAACTTGAGCAGGTAACATTTAGGTTTTCTTGAAAATTCTCTTCCTGTCCAGCCTGAGACTGCTGATGAGTTCATTCATCCCTCAAATACTTATCAAAGGCCTCCCAGATACCAGACACTGCCCTGTGGTTTCAGTGATGCACAGAAACATACATCCTCATCCTGCAATCCTCTAGTGGGTGAGCCAGGCAATAAATGAAATAATCACATCAATAGAAAATGACAAGTGTTAGTAAGTCCAACCAAGGAGGTGTTCCTGATGCCAGGAGTGCATACAGTAGGGGAGGCTTACCTGATTTAGGAGCAGAAGCAAGGCTGTTCTGAGGAAGTGACAGCAGAGCTGATCGTGGAAGGATGAGAAGGCATTACATGGTAAAGAGGAGAGGGAAAGGCATTTCAGAAGAGCAGGCAGCATGTCCCACAGCCCTGAGGCCTGCAGAGGAGGCCTGGAGGGCCCTGGATTGGATGGACCATGAAGAAGGTCATTGTGGCTGTGTCGCAGGGAGTGCAGGGGAACATGATGAGAAAGGAGGCTGGAGCCAGCAGGCTCTAGGAAGGTTTGGGACTTTCTCCTAGAAGAGAAGGGTGCTGTTGCCAGGGCTGTGACATGATCAGATCAGTGTTAAAAAAAATCAAGCATCCTGGTGCATATGAGGAGAGAAGACTGATGTGAGTGGCTCACTCCGAGGCAGCCCCAGAACCAGCCAGGCCCCAGCGATTGGGGAGCTTGTCCAAGGAGAGTGCGCAGGAGGCTGAGGGGCCCCGCGTGGCAGTGGAGGAAAAGCAAGGGGGAGGCGGTGATTGTAAGGATCAGACGGAGGGTAAGCTGAGGTGGGTGGGCAAAGGGGATCTGCGTGACTGGGGGAGGGGGACATAGAGAGGACCTATGGGCAGGATCTTGCAGGAGTACAGAAAGAGGCTGGAGCTTGGAGAAGGCAGGCCTGAAGTCATTGGCAGAGGCACAAAGCTGTAGCAGTGACTAAGTTTGCCCAGGAGAGGGCTCCACCTTGGGAAAATGGCTACATCTCAAAGACTCAAAGATCTCTGAAGTCCCCTAGAGAAAAGATGGCCAAGGACAGGTCCTGGGGGACCCCCTGCCATGGTTGGAGGGAAAGGAGCTGGAGACAGTGGTTGAGGGCAGGCAGGGTGGGGACAGTCCAGCAAGGACACCAGGTTAGCAGCAGTAAGGGGCCCAAGAAAAGCACAGAGCTGCAGTGGTCGGGGCCTTCAAGTAGTGACAGACAGGCAGCCACGGGAGCGCTAATCAATAAGCCTGCAGGTCCCAGCTCACCAGTCCTGGGGTAGACACTGCCATGCTTTGTGTTCACTTTCTCCTAGATGTGACTGGGGGCGGGGAAGTGGTAGTAGAGGTAAGTGGAAGCAGGTGGAAGAACACTGACCGGGAGGGCGGGAGGGGAGCTGACCCCCACATCATCTCCCCTTTCCTTTCTAAATGTCCCTGGGCTGCAGAAAAATAGGGGGACTGAGGATAAAACTTGAGCTTACGGGAGAGAGGGAGAAGAGAAAAGGAAACCTGTACAAGAACCCCACAATACTTTTCAATATTTTTAAAGGGTAGGGAATGAGGTAAGTTTGGGGACTAGAAGGCTGTGTGCACATGCGCACACGCATGCAGTCACCTCCACTCAGGCAAGCACACTCTCGAACATTCACAGCCCCCACACACACAGCTCCTCACTCATCATGCACACACATGCACCCATGCTCAACACATGTTCCCTCCTACCCCGCCACCCCTACACGTACACCCAGGAGAATCTCAGGCAGCTGTTCGCAGTAGTCCTGGATCGCCAGGAGCATGTCGTGAGTACCTGCTAGCAGAGAAGAGTGGCTCCATAGTGTGTCGTGTGTGTGTCTTTGTAAATAAAAGATGCAATTTGGAGGAGTGCCATGAGGGTGGGTGGGCATGGAGGATATCCCAAGATATGATGTGTGTCGCTAAGGGGACAAACGTAGTGATGTATGCATTCCTTCATTCAGTCATTCACTCAGCCTGGCTAAGGAGGAGGCACTGTGTTCCAGGCACTGTGCTCAGTGAAACAGTGAACCACACAGACAACATTACTCTCAAAATCTAGTGGGCTCCGGAGAAGACAGGCTCTCAGGATGCAGCTGATAAACACCATGATGGGGAGTGCTGTGTGCTGTGGGAGCCGGGAATAGGCAAGGCGACCCAGAGAATTTCCCGAGAATGGGGTGCGACCTTAGTGGGGCGACTATAGACACTGGTCTGGGGAGCACCCCCAGGACGTAAGCTGCATGTCAGCTGGTTGGAACGTGTTCTGTGGGGTATGTGGATTGGGATGTGAGGGTGTGATCTGTGCGTGTGTGGATGCCATGTGTGTGCACGGGAAGGGGTGGGGTGTTTATCATTATCAGAATTATCAGAGCAAACCAGCTCTTTATTACGTGTATAATTTCCCTGTGTCCCATCAGGGCCCTCCGTGCGTGGGGAGCTGGAGTGGAACTAAACCAAATAGGGGATTTAGCAACTTCGAGGGGCTGCGGCAGAGCTTAAAGTGCCACTGATGAATGGTAATGGCAGGCAGGGGACCAGAAGGGTGTCAACAGCAGTAGAGAGGGAATGGAGGAGGGAATGTTGATTGAGCTAGGGGTAGGGGCCAGTGCCTGGTGCCCACCTTCAGCGAGGAGGTATGTGGACAAGTCTAGGGACAGGGAGGTCCTAGCAATAACCTGAAAGAAGAGAAGGGAGCGGGAGAGGGAATGCCCAGCCCAGTGCTGCCTGGAGTAAGGGGTTCAGTCCTGAGGGCCTGGCTACACTGCCTCCCCTCTTTTGGGGGTATTTCCTGCATCTCATCTGTGGAAAATGGCCTGGAAGTTTAGTGGAAAGAAGTCATCTCAACGTTGAGTTCAAATGTCAGTTTCATAGTAGAACCTTGGGCAAGTTACTCCTCACAGCGGTGCAATAACTGGGTCATAATATCTACCTTGCAGAGTTGTGGTGATGATCAGTAGTAACATATAAAAACTGTGGCCCCTGCTAAGCAATCAATGAATGACAGCTTTTTATTTAAGATGTTGGATCTGTCTGTAGGTCTACATCATGTACCCAGTAAACAATCCTTGCCTCTCCCACCCTTTAAGATTCAAACCCAGCCTACTCCTACCCAGTCCGGCAGGGACAGCCACTTCTCCCTGCTCCGAAGATGGAGAAATGTTTCTTTTCTTTCTTTTTTTTTTTAGCAGTCCTTCGGAGAAATGTTTCTAAATAACAGTGCCCATTCCTCTGGCTGCCCCTCCAAGTATGTTTCTATCACCAGTTTCTTTTTCTTCTCTCTTTTATTTATTTTTTCCTGCTTAGCCAAGTAGAAAATAAGTCTAAAGAAGCAGGAAAAAAAAAAGAAGCAGCGAAAAGAAAACCTTTAATCCCACCACTCAGAAGCAATTATAAAAATTGCTAACATTTCTTGAGTGCTATATCAGGCATTATTCCAAATGCTTGGATGCTTCATTTCACCCTCACAATAACTTGGGGAAACAGGTACCGTCATTATCCCCACTAAGCAGAAGAAGCTGTGGCAAGAAGGTAACTTGCCCGAGATCGCACAGCTAGTAAGTGGTACAGGAAAGATGCACACTCAGGCAAACCACACTTTCCTTTCAGGCTCTTAGCTGTTCTGTTTTCTGAGGACTTTCCTGCAGGCTTCCTGTAGCCACTTGCTGCATTGGTTGAGCCAGACCTCTAGCCTTCACTTTACACGTATTTATTATCCACCTTCTCTGTCCTGAGCAGAGTGCCAGGCAGGAGACAAGTACAGAGGCGCACTTTCCAGGCCCAGCTGCCAGCAGCCCTACAGGGCAAGGACTAGAGCACAGTGTCCTTGCCCAGGAATAAAACAATGCAGAAGCAGCAGCAAGAGATGCCCCCAAGCAGGGGCTTGGGAAGGAGCCTCCCCGAAGACTGTACCCTCAGCTGAGCCGTCTCCTGATGCCCAATTCTCCTGCCAATTTGCATCACTGCACTTTGGCTCCTCCTGGGGCATGGCCCTGCCACCCAAAGGACCTGAGACCCAGGATCTCACAGCCCTGGGTTGCGACCAGGCCCACAGACTCACTAGCAGGATTGTTGCAGGAGCCTAAACGTCATGGTGCCCCGCCTTTCTCCCCTCCATCCAGCCAGTCCCCTAGCGGCCACATGACCACCTCAAGCACACTCTTGCTGATCTAATCTCAAACCGCCCTTGCAGCCTCCTTTCTCTACCCTCCTTCACGGAATTACACATCCACTGGAACACTCCCCCTTCTCAACAGCTCCTTCACCCTCTACTTATCAATACCTCACCTTTCCTTCCAGTCTAATAGTAAAAGCCTCTTCTTACAAAACCTTTCCTGATCACCCCTCCTAAGCACAATGGCCACCAGGTCTACCTCGTCCTTTGGGTTCCAGAGTCCTTCTAACTCCTCTCAGGGCATTGATTTTAGGATACCTGAAAGCATTATTATTTTTTTGAACTGAAATAGAACTTATATACAGTCAAGTACAATAAGCTTAAGTGATTTTTAAATGAGTTTTTACATATACATGCTAACCTTTAACCAGATGAAAATATAGCACATTTCTAGCATCCCAGAAGGATCCTTTTGTCTCTTTCCCCAATACCTCCTATTCTAATTTATATCAGAGACTAACTTTGCTTGTTATTGAAACTTTTACAAATAAATCATATAATATATACTCTTTGTGTCCAACTTATTTCATGTAACATTGTATCTCTGAGATTTACCTAAATTTTTGCAGTCCATTCTTTCTCCTTGCTTTGTAGTATTCCATTGTGGGAATATACCAAAATGTATAGAAGGAGTAACTTCTCTTGTTGATAGACATTGGGGATTAGTACAAAATCACCTCTTGTGAACATTCTTGTACATAATTTTTGCTGAACATAAGCATTTGTTTCATATGACCCCATATGCAGGAATAGAGTTGCTTAGTTTTAGGATATACGTATGTTTGGCTTTAATATGTACTTTCGAAATCTTTGTCCAAAGTGATTCTACCAACTTACACTCTCATTAGTGTATATGAGTCTAGTTGCTCCCGTATTGTCAGACTTTTAAATTTTAGCCATTCCAGCAGATTTCCTTATATTTCAGAATAATAATGTTTAGCACCTATTGATCAGATATGGCACTAATAACTTAGCATCCATTTCTGTAATTCTAACAACTCCAGAAAGTAGGTATTATCTACATTTTACAAGTGAGGCTCTGAGTGACTTATGAGTTGCACAAGATGGCATGGATAATAAGCAATAGAACCTGAATACGAATCCAAAACCGTCTGACACCAAAGGCCTGTTTGCCCAAATATATTATGTTGCATCTCTTCTGCCACTTGCCTCATTCCTCTCGCGATGCTCTGCAGTGTCTAAGTAAGAGCTCTGTAAAGCTTTGTTAAATTAGGTGAATTGATGTCCATGAAGAGGCTGCGCATGGGAGCAGACAATGAAAAGAAGGGAGCTCTTGCTCCCTTTTAGCCCATCTAGGTGCTCTAAATTCCAGGGACTGACTACATTCAGTTCATATCAGCAAATCTTGTTCTAAGGAAGGAAGGAAGAAAGGAGGAAGGGAAGGGAAGAGAGGGAGGGAGGGAGAAAGGAAGGAAGGAAGGAAGGAAGGAAGGAAGGAAGGAAGGAAGGAAGGAAGGAAGGAAGGAAGGAAGGAAGGAAAAACCACCACCATTAAACAACTTGGACCTCAGTTTTCGTATCTATAGAAGAGAGATAACAATACTGCCCTGGCTAATGAGAGAATGAGAGGCAGTGCTTTGCCATTCGTAAATTTTAATTCTATCAGAATTTTCTAACTGTAGCCATCATCTGAGGAGCTTTATAAACTATATGGATTCCATGGACCCATCCCTAGAGATCCAGATTGGCTTATTCTTGAGTGGGAACCAGGCATGCACACTTTTTAAGAGCTTCTTAAAGGGTGATTTCTCTTTTTTCTTTTTTAGAGATGAGGTCTCACTATGTTGCCCAGGCTAATTTCAAACTCCTTGCCTCAAACAATCCTCCTACTTTGGCCTCCCAAAGTGCTGGGATTGATTACAAGCATGAGCCACTGCACCCAGCCACTCTCTGGGTGACTTCAGTGCTCAGCTAAGGATGACAACTGCTAAAGGAAAGAAATGTATTATCATCATTATTGTTAAGGTCTTACCATCAATCTTGCTATCTTTTGGGGGATGAAAATGGGGAAACACCTTTCAGGGAAGTCTGTAAAGCACTTAGATCTATTGTAACTCCTTAAATAAGGACCACTGCCAATGTTTTCATCTCTGGCCTGGAGTCTCAGGAGACAGGTTCATAAATGTGTGTATGTGGGTGTATTTAATTGCATGAAAATGCGCTTGGAAAGGGCAGTGAGAAGAAAACAAATTACAAGGGGTCTCTGTGCTGAGAGAAGGGAGCTGGGGCCAGGAAGAACAAGCAGTCTCATTCCTGGGGGCTCAGGCCTATGCACTTAACCTCAGGAAACAAGCAAAATCTTAGCCTCTTGAGAAAAATAGCTGTTCCTGTCACCCTGATTTGGCCACAGATGTGTGGGAATGGTCAGCTCTTGCCAGCCCCTGATTGCTAAGCTGATGTGGAGCCCCCTGGGATCTGGCCTGAGAATCCAGCAGCCAACTCTCTTCTTTCTGCTAGCCCCCTGCCCCCCTGCAGCCTGGGCATCCCAGGATATTGTCCTTTTCTGAGAGGTCAGAGAGGGTCAGAGCAGTGCAAAGACGCTCCCCACTCCCCCGAATCCCTTTCTGCCCAGGGTCCTCAGTCTCTGGGCTGAGACCAAGCTTGAGGTCACTTCTACTCTTTATACTCAGTAGGGTGTACCTGGGGCTCTGTGGGGCTAAGCTAGGGCCCCTGCATGTCCTGGAGTGTGAGGGAGTAGGGGTCCTGCTAGGGCTCAGGAAAGGATGTGGGAAGAGAAAAGGGAAAATAAAACAGAGGGCGGGATTAATGAAGTGGCTTCTAAAGCTAATAGTGCATTTACCAACATCTCCTCCTCTGACTCTCCCATCTCAGGGGGACCTGGCCGCAGCCCTGAGGCAACCTGTCCAGCTCTCAGTCCCTCTCTGACTGGAAAGAGGCAGGAAGTCTCTCGGGGCGAGCGTGACAACCCGTCTTCTCTTTCAGCCCAGCCTCTGGAGATGTAAGCCCAGATGTTAGCCCCTCCTTTGAAGCACAGGCCCACCCCCAGACCTGCCCATCTTGGAAACAGCCAGTGGGAGGTGCATTATCTGACAGTGCTTTGGAGACAGCTTCCCCCCATCCAAGGCCCATGCCATCTTCAATAGTTTTTTCAGCTCATCCTCCTCTCATGCCCTCATCTCTCCCAGGCCTCCTCCCTAGACGCTGACCCAGAGCTGGATCCCCAAATAAACAGTAACTAATTGGATTAGGAGCTGATAATATTGTTGACCTTTCTTAATGTCTGCTGGCTGTCTTTCCACCACACTGAGGCTTAATTGTATGGGGTGGGGAGGAGAGTGGGGGACTTCCAGGAGTGAAATGTGACCCCTGTTAACCTCAGATAAAATGGGCTCAGCATCTTCCCAACTGCCTGTCATCCCCCATGGAGCAGGAACACACACATACTCCCACTCTCATCAAATAATTACACAGATGATACACACATGCATAGGCATGCACGCAGAGATACAAACACACCCAGAGGCACATGCATATCCACACATAGTGCACACATGACTATGAAACCGGATCATACATGTACACAAGTCACACACAAATGACACACGTGCAAAATTACATATATGATGGACACATATGTGCATATACACATTTGCAAAATGCAAATACAGAGAAACATACAAATACATTTCCACACATGATGCAAATGCATAATAGATGTATTCATGAATGCACGCAGATACACATGCAAGTAAAGATACACTGACATGCACACACATACTCATATACATGATGCTTAAGCAAATAAGCATGCAAAATACATGACACATGTGCATACACACATATGCATACCATGCACATACCTTTGCACATTGGTGGACATCAGAGCCACACACACCCTTCAGTGAGCCCCATTCCACACTCCATGTCTTGCACAGTCTCTGCTGCTTCCACTTTCTATTTGTTCCTGGGTTCCCTGGCTGTGTTCCTGAATTTATGGGTCTCCTGGAGTTCTGGCCCAGCCCCTCTGAGTGTCTCCACATCTCAACATCTCTGGGGCCCTGTCTCTGTTTGGATCTCTCTCATCCTGGGATGCTGCAGTTGAGAAGGACCTGGCTGGTAGGGTGGTGAGAGGACATGAAAAGAGAAGAGATTAGAAGGGGAGAGTTGGAGAGGGGGTCCAGGAGGGTCGGGGGAGAGGACGGGGAAAGAGGGGAGCGGCGAGGGGCGGGGAGCGAGGGGCGGGGGAGGGGCGCCTGCCTGCGCACAGCAGATGTTGTCGCTCCTCGGATGGAGCTGTTAATGTAAGTGGAGTTTCTGCAGTGGTAATTAGGAGGGCCCTCATTACCCTGGCGAAGCCGGCTGAGAGCCGATAAAGCCGAGGGGGAGAGGGGCCGACATCAGGGTAATGGGGGAGCAGGACCATTGAGGAGCTGGAGCCGAGCCGGGGACCGCTCCGCGCGCAGCTGGAGCCCGGCGAAGAGGACCGCGGAAAGGGGGGCGCAGACCGGGCTCGAAGCCCTGGGAGGAGCAGGCATGAGAGCGGTGAGGGGCTTCGCTCCACCACGTGGAAGCGGGGACCCGGGAGGATGAGGTGCGGCGCTTGGGCCCTATCTGCAAGGCGAGGGTGTCGGGGAGGGCTCAAAGGCCGGTGTGCCTGCCGCGCGTGTAGCCGTGGGTAGGGAGATGTACGGAGGCCTCTGCGCCTAAATTCAGAGACCTCTGGTGGCCGGACAGAGATGGGCGTCAGGGTGGGGACATGCAAAGAACACCTTTCCCCTCGACGGGGGCCGGCGCCCCCCCCCCCCCCCCCGGCCCCCGCGCCGCCGCCGCGCCCGGCGGGGGGGGGGCGGGGCGCCGGCCCCCCCGCCCGGAGCGGGGAAAGGTGTTCTTTGCATGTCCCCACCCTGACGCCCATCTCTGTCCGGC